>JAHZNI010002895.1:0-15751 GCA_027744415.1 Seira ritae
ACCGTCCCCACTCCAGTAATTAAAATAGGATAAAAAATTCCTGAGAATAAAATATGGCTTCTGGACCAATTTTGCTCGTTAATTATATACATGATGCTCATTCATAAAAATGAACACACGTCTGCGCATTTTATTAACAAAATTTGTCACATATATCCAATAATTTCACAAATGTGGAGTGACCCTAGGGGGTGCAAAAATGACGCCCCCGGGTGGGCTCGAACCACCAACCTTTCGGTTAACAGCCGAACGCGCTAGCCGATTGCGCCACGGAGGCCTCCTTGGGAAACGGGGCGACGAAAACCTTCAATGGTTATTCAAGAGTCTCATAGATCTAGCTCCCCTTCCTTCTTGGCATAATAAGGATTGTTTACTATTGCTCTTGCTAAATAGCTTGCTTGATTCTGGCTTTACTTGATTGCTGCCCCTTCTTGTGCTCAAAATATCTTATCGTATCCAGCATCGTAACTATTTCTCACGTTTGGCCAGAGTTTGCCTTTACCCCATTTGTTTTGGACACCTAACGCGGGCCTATTTTCGTGAGCAACTTCTCTGGTGAACTCGTCGATATGAAAAAATGATGATATTTTTGAATGGCTTAAAGCATCTTTTGATTCAATGGAAACATGAAAGTCTCTTCATTCAGTGTCTCTTCAACATACTATTGTTCGTGATTTAGAGGAGCGGTTGAATGTCCTGGAGGTTCCATACAAGGTTTAAATTCCGTAGTACATTTCAGAAAATCCTAACTAAACACTATAGTTTGGTGTCGTATAAGAATGGAATCATCAGTGATTAGCAGTGTTTCGGTTTTCTGGAGTGCAGTAGTTGGCGTCTCTTTGCTTAAGCTCCTTCTCATTAATTCTTAGTAAGTGCTTTTATGCATGCTTATTGACACAATTATCAAACGTATATGTAAGTGTGTACAACCAATGAGTGCGAGAGCATTATTTGCATTTAATCATTACATAGTTCCATGCAGCTATTTTTCATTCAATTTTGGTATTTGTTAGTCGGTCTACGGATTTTGAAGTTCACCGAAACTGGCTCGCACTAACTCACTCTCTTCCTCTCGAAAAATGGTACTATGAAAGTACCTCTGAATGGACGCTCGACTACCCCGTAAGAGAAATAAACCGTCTTAATTATTATTTTTGTAACCGTCGACCAAAGCGAATAAGCAACGAAATTAAAATTTTATAAAATAAAGAACATGTTTTGTTTTCATGTAGCCATTTTTTGCGTACTTCGAATGGACATTGGCCCAGGTTGCGCAGTTTTTCGATAAGGAAATGCTTGATGTGAAGAATTTAAATTATGCCAGTTTCCATACAATTTTGCTCCAAAAACTGTCAGTCATTTTTGTTGACTTCGTTTTGGCGTATTCAATTCTCAGGTAATCGCTGTATATTATCTAGTATTTTGATATTTTTTTCAGTTTTTATTACGCGATCATTCAATTCATTAAACCATTTCGGTTTCCAGGTGCAGCCGCGCATCTTCAGTGTTGTTGTCTCAAACATCAAAAGAAGGAGTAAAGAAAGGGCTTCCGATAGAAAGTCTGTTCATCCTCATCTTTGTGAATGCTGGACTTTTCATGGTGGATCATATTCATTTCCAGTACAATGGCTTTCTCTTTGGAATTCTACTTCTTTCAATTGCTGCAAGTTTGGAGGTATTGAGATCGTCAACTTTTCATACATTATGCAATTAAGATAGTAGGACAGAGTAGACCCACGATTCAAACGCTTGAATTTAGTTTCGAGGGAAATTTATAAAAAATTATTGATGTTTGATTTTGTTGTGCTGTGTAGGGGAAACCATATCAATGCGCCTTTATCTTTGCTGCCCTCATCAACTTCAAGCACATTTTCTTGTATGTAGCTCCTGCCTTTGGAGTGTACCTCCTTCGTAGTAAATGTGTCCCTCCAAATACTCAACCTAATGTTGTGACCATCTTGAAGTCTACCTCATGCTTTGGTCTTGTTGGAATATCGGTTCTGGCTGCTTCGTTTGGTCCTTTTGCTCTGCACATTCCCCAAATCATGAAGAGATTGTTTCCATTCCAACGAGGTCTATCCCATGCGTACTGGGCTCCAAACTTTTGGGCAGTGTACAACACTATCGACTGGGCCCTGAATTTGGTCCAGAAGCGTGGGAAAAGCAGTGTCACAACGGGCCTAGTTGGGGAAGCGGCGCTTTCCGTACTTCCGCAAGTCTTGCCTCTTCACACGTTTATCTTGACTGTGATTTTTATGATGGTATGCACAATTTTGATTGATAAAAGCTTCAAATTTTTTTTTCAAATTTCCCCACTTAATCCATTATTTATAACTTGTAGCCTGCATTATATGCAATATGGAGGGACCCAAGCGAGAAAAACTTCATTCGTGGAATTGTTGCTACAGGCTGGACATCCTTCATGTTTGGATATCACGTCCACGAAAAGGCAATTTTGAATGTACTCATTCCATTCTCGCTGATCGCCTTCCACCACCCTAACCTTTACTTGCTAGCGTTGATCTCTGGAACAGTGTCGCTGTTTCCCCTACTATTTACTCCGACAGAAATTGTTCTTAAAGCAATTATTACAATTCTTCATTTATGCCTCGTAATGCAAATTTTGCCTCAAAAGAGGAAATTCAATGTTCCCGAAAAAATCTACATGCTTGGGTTTGTGTTTGTATACTTGTGTGAAAACCTTGGGCCCGTTTTAATCCCTAGTCTTCCATTCCTGCCTCTGATAATTGTATCTGACTATTGCTTTGTGGGAATATTTTACTCGTACGTTAGATTTTATTTAGATTTTCTTCAAGATTATTCCCCAAAACTTAAATTATTGAAAAAGACTGCAAATAACGAAAATCACGAAGAACTTTCCTCTCCAAAGAGCTCTAAAACTCGAAAATCAAAAGCGGGAGTGTCCCCACCCTCAAGTCCTACTTCTCCAACAAAGCGTGTATTGCGTAAGAGGCATTAAAGCATAAAGAAAAGAACTGATTTTATGAAATTCTGTGTAAATAAATCATTTGTTTCTGCCCATATTTGTGTTAGCACTTTTCTTTTATTGCATTCGAAATTTTCAACAATTTAATATGATTAATATTATTTATTATAAGTCGATTTTTATGTGCAGTTAAAATCATTTCAACAATTCAAACCAATTCGTTTAGTGGTAATAAGGGGATGGATGATGATAATGAGGAGGGGGACTGTGATGAGATGGCTCTGGTTCTGAATTATGAACAACGTAGGAATATGAGTATGAATCTGGATTGGGACCCAGTGAAATGTCTTGTTTTTTGCTTGTCTTTTTTCAACGTTTATTACTTTGTGTGAATTTTTTACCTAAAAACAACATGAGCATGATTGTATATGAATGTTTGAAATGGAAAAAGTGAAGGAGACCGTTGCTCTTTCGTAATAAAAGAAGCATTGTATTGTGACTCAGATTATACATATGCTAAAAAGATTACCTAGGTGATTTAAACAATTTAAAGTTTCAAAAGTTTTATTAAATCTATGTAATTTCTAAGAATTATTTAATATCTTTAGAGGCATTGATTTGCCTTTAGTAATCAGTAATCGCTATGAAGACTAAACTTTGATTGCCGAATAATGCACTCGCACGGCACATGAATTCATGACTATTGTGACTTACAATAGTGCAGCTATCTATGTAAATCTAATCTTTTTATATAAACACAGAAAAAAATACTTCTAAGAAAACTTAAAAAGGAATAAAAGACGTAACAACATAACTAAAATTTCCAATGACAAATTGATTGTTTTACATTTGTTTGATCGATTTTTCTTCCTGAAATAATAAATACAACTTGAAATTACAACTTGAAAAAATTTAGATCGCTTTATGCATATTTGCATCAATACTTAGATCTATCAGTAATATCCGTATGAATGGCAGGCATAAGTTGCATACACATGAATCACATAATTTTTAAAACCAGTTTCAATGGTGCCAAATTCCATGCGGAAAATTATTTATAAATTTTTTCATATTTTGTTAAACTATAAAACTACTCGCCTAGATCATTTAAACCTAGATCATTTAAAACTTGCATCATACATAAGTTTATTTTCAAAACTCTTTAAAATATTTTCCCTTTCTTCGCTTGTACAAATGGGAAGGTTTAAGTTGTCCCACGTACCCATACCGACTTGCAAACTCCTTCATATCTTCTTCATTACTAGATTTTGGTTTCTGACTCTGACCTGCCGTCAAGGGACTCAGGGGTTCTCCCGCCGTGTAGTAACCTGATGAGTGATTGGAGGATGTCGTGAAAAATTCATTGTCAATCTAGACAAGACATAAATTTTACGAATGACTAGTCTTCGTTTTGAAGATTACTATCAAATAACTTTTGAAATGTCTGTATAACATTTATTTGTGTACCTCCTCTACTGGCTGCCCACTGAAGCTTAAACGACGTGTCGGCTTCTCATCCAAAAAAGAAAAAAAGTTTCCTGTATTTGTTGCGTGTGTCGTAGGAACATCTTGAGTTGGAGTAAGGGGAGTCCAGATATGGAAAGGACCCACGTACCCATACCGACTTGCAAACTCCTTCATATCTTCTTCATTACTAGATTTTGGTTTCTGACTCTGACCTGCCGTCAAGGGACTCAGGGGTTCAAAGAAAAAAAGTTTCCTGTATTTGTTGCGTGTGTCGTAGGAACATCTTGAGTTGGAGTAAGGGGAGTCCAGATATGGAAAGGACTTTTAGTAGTGGCCATACCAGGTCCCGCGTATGGATTACTAACATGCAAACCCAACGGTTTCCCAGATTCCGGTAGTTTAACATTCTCAGAGCTGACTGGGGTCGACTTTCTTTGCTGAGCTTCAGAAAAGGTTGCTCCGGAGACAGTAGGTCCACTGGCACCAGGCGCTCGCGGTTCCTTGTTCCCTACATTTTCGTCAGTAAAATCCAGTATCCAAGAAAAATCAAAAGTGCTGGGCCACTGGTTGTCCATTGGGCTCGGTGT
Organism: Seira ritae; assembly: GCA_027744415.1. NCBI lineage: Eukaryota > Metazoa > Arthropoda > Collembola > Entomobryomorpha > Entomobryidae > Seira > Seira ritae. The sequence goes on from JAHZNI010002895.1 coordinate 5,002, forward strand.
GGTCGGCTTGGATCCTATCGGTCCGTAGTCAGGACGGGGAGTTGCCAACTCTGCTTCTGTCAATTCCCGTCCTCCAAGAGGTGGCAGGGAAGAAAACGTCACAGAAGAAGGATTTTCACCGACCTGTTTCTTCATTAATGGGCGTTACACCAACTGTAAAATAAAACAAATTGTTGAAGTTTTCACATTGATGAATTTTACACAGAAAAAAAAGCATAAAAAAGGGAACTGAAACTGACTTAAATTATAGAACTTCCAGTTTACCTTTGATTAATTTGTGATTAAAACCGAATGATTTGTCAGCTATGCATTGAAATTGTTTAAAGATGCACTAACCCTTCAACTTAACAAACTAAATTAATCCATAGAAGCAGAATTTTTCTGCTACTGGCACGAAGAATTTTAGAAAATTATACTCTTACTCAATCAAAGATGCTATTTCCTTTCTCTTCTCCACCTTCAATCTGTGATTTTTTCTCATTAAAAAAAGCGAATAGCAAAATAAATAAATCCGAAAAGATCTCAAGTCATAATTTGATTTTCCTCTGGAAAACCAATCCGCCCAATAGAAATCCTGGATTTTGGATGAAGTCAATGGAAAACCCAATCACTGGTCCGAAATAATGCATTGATTTTTGCTTTCATGGAGCAAGCAAAAATGCATTCAATCGCCTCTTCTTTTGCTCTCTGGGTTCATTTTCTTTTCTCTTTCTCGTCATCGCCTCAAGTTTGCTTCATGGATGCAAATGCAAGGTTAATGAACGGATTGGAAACGCATTTGAAATGAGAACTTGGCGAGAGAGTGAAGATGAAGCTTGCTTCTCTGCAGTCCCTCGTACTTAAACTGTCATGTCGTGGTGTGGTGAACATTGGGAGATATAGATGGACCGACATGTCACTTTACTAATAATAAAGCATAGGTATATACCCAACACTCAACCTCTTTAAAAAATCTCTGCAGGTACCTCATTTTCTTCCCTCGACATTGCATCCACGGGGCTTAGAAGCACACCGAATCAGCGAATGACCGCGGATATCAAACACAAGCTGAAGTACACAGTTTCGAGAAACATGAACTACGATTCTGGGACAACAAAATCTCTCTCATGAATATTATTGCATCATTAATTTTTTTCGAGTGTTATGTTTTGTGTTCTCCCATCTTTCCCAGATTTCATTATAAGCAACATTGGTTAAGAAAAGCAGTCAAAATGTACATACCTAAAATCCAACCAGATCAATATTTCGTTTTTCATTAGGATTTGCATATTTTTGATAAAGGCTTTTGATGAGTTGTTGATGAGTGTGATGTGATGGTGATGAGTGATGAAAATGACGAAGAGGAAAAAGGAAATAAGTAGGTACATGCATGGGTAATTGTGTGACTCTATTACTGACGAAAATTTAGTAAATGAGAATTCTGTAAGTATGATGTTTGCTATCACAGAAACATTTAACTTAAAATTATTTTAATTCCTAACATCCATTTTTTTATTCACACATTTCATCTTAACTGATTACATGCTGCGTCATTTTACCCCAATTTTTTTTTGCAACGGTGGCTAAAGTAGACACTCGTATAATCAGTAAATATTTGTATTTGCACAATTCTAGTGTACCATAAGTAATTGACAGTTAGAGAAAATGCCCAAGACATTTCCACCATCGTCCCTCCCTCCTCCGGTGAACAGGTTTCCCTGTGATAATCCTTTCTTGACAAACAAGTATCTCCCGGACACCTACTTTCCGACCATGAAACGTCCTCTGTGGTTCAGGCCTCACAATCCTGAAATTGACGATAACACAGGATTTCCGAACAAGCGTAGGCGTGTGTGTCCTAGTCCTTTGGAACACCGGAATCTCGTTGAACTAAAGAGGCTGGAGAGGGAGAATGAAAAGTTGCTCAAGAGTGGAACAACATGTCGGAGTCATGGCAGCGTCATCACGTTGCCTGTGAAAGTGATGAAGTATCTTCAACATCAGGAGGGGAGCTTCAACCGATTGAGGGCAGGACAGGCTGAACTTTTGGATCAGGTAAAGAAATCTTGAATTGGAATTTACTTATAGAAATAGAAATGTTGTTTTTTACTTTTAAGAAAATGATTGATTATGAAAAATGGGAGTTTGTTGTAGGTTTCCGAGTTCTCGAAAATGATACGGGAGGCAATCGAGCGTTTCGAGGTGACAAATGAAAAAGTGAAGCATCAAAAAGAGGCTAGGAAACCGTCGGTTGTTTGGACAACTGCCCAATGTAGAACGTTCCAGACCTACTACGCCTTCGTCGTCCAGATGCTTAACAACTTCAAGGGAATGGCGTAAGTTTATCATGGAAAATATTAAACACAAAATATTTATTTCATTCAATTCACTGTACTATCTTCATAATACGTTGTATATTCTATGCAGACTAGAGGGTCCGAGAAACCACAGTTTAAGCATCTCATCGTCAATGGCTTTGGCAGCCAACCTTCCAAATCCAGTTGTTCTGGCAACTTTTGAATGTGCGAAGCAACTTCGAACTTTAATTCACTTCCAATGCAGCTTTGACTGTGATGAAGAGATGCAGTTTTTGATGGAATCTGGGCGCCCTGTTTCTTATGATGCTGTGTTTCAGTGTCTTGTCCGGATGGAACGAAATATGAAAGAGTTCATGAAAAGGGTGGTCGTCAAAGAACACGGGTTAGTAAGATTATTATTGATAAGTATAGCATAGGTACTTTATTCAAAAATATTAAAAAAAAAAAGTTTTGAATTATCTTGATTCAGATTCAGGGACCATTTCATTCAAGCACCTTCCAGGGCTATCAAATCCTTTCAATCTCTTCCTGCTCTCGACACAACTCTAAATCCAACTCATTTTAGCACACCAATCAAGAAAAGGAGCTCCGATTCTAGTGTCATCGAATTAGAGGGGGATCTCAAGGGTAAACGGTCTTGTGTGAACAACATTTTTACAGTTTCACCCAACACGCAGGTTTTACAGCGTATGAAGAAGACTCCAAAGAAAGTTAGCTTTGTTGGTTCACCTGATAACGATTCCATGGAAGTTGATAGCGATTAGATTAAACAATTTTTAGGCAATTAAAATCAGAGTTAGATGTAGTATTAAACTTACAAAGTAAGACAAACATATTTATATGATTAAGAATCACGAATTTATTGTTTCCGTTAAAGTTTCACTTCCATCATGCTTTTTATTTTTGATGGTTCAGGTTCATTAACTGTTATATCAAATTAAATACAAAAGTAATAAATGATTAAATAATTAGCTTATAGTCACATCACTGCAACCGCGAAAAGTTTCCTGTGGCCCACATCTATAGAAATGCAAATAAAAAGTTAACAACTAAAGTGATATCTTGTTAGGAGCATCTTTTTTGCTGAACCCACCCAACGGCAGAGGTTCCGTTACCACAATCTCCCCAGTTGTTTCCTAGAATATTTCCAAATCAATTTTCTCATCAAATCATTAACCTTGAATTAGCGTAATTCCATTATTGTCGTTGTCGTTATGTATACTTTAGTACCTCCGCGATAGTTCCACTATTGATAAAATAATAAAATTATTTATTAATAGTAATTAGACACTTTCGATTAAGGGCTTTTTATTTTAACATTGTATTTATCATATTTACCTGAATAACGCAATGGCTACACGTGACCCCTGCTGGAAGAATAAGGTTTGTCTTGTACCACCCCGTCTCCGAGACTGGAACTCGACTCCCACTGCCATCCGCCTTTTGGAGTAGATGTCTATTGAAGCAATCTTGCGTTTCAGTTTGGTAGTCTGGGCACAGCCTCCATTCCATGAAGCCCTTGTGACTCATCGTTAGTTGCGCTTGTACTTCGATAATCTGACCAGACCTGTATTGGCCCGTTATGATACCTCTGTACCAGTATCCATTCACTTCATTTGCTCGTGGTGCAGCGTCAGACTTTGGGTCGCCACAAACTAAAAAAATATAACGTGATGTTAAATATACTTTCATTTTACCCCTGAAACAGATGCTATCAAATATTGAACCTCCACACTCAGTTCCAGGGTTATCAGCCTGATGGACTGAACCACAAAACAGTTCATTGTCGTTGTAATTTCTTGGTGGGTTTTGGTTCTGGAACTCAGGGTCTCTCCAAATTGATGATCGAGACGGGGGCTTCATGAATCGCCCATGGGACTCTGTCAATTGAAACAGATGAACCATGAAAACCAACCAAAGCAATGCTTTCAATATTTTTGCAGAGGCTTCCATTTTAGAGAAATGCTGACAATATATTACAATTGCTATAAAATACCAATGAATATCCAAATGATGATTTCCCTGTGTGATTTTTCGAATTTATACGCGGATAACCTCGATGCGACCTAGATTTCCGAGACTCCATTGACGAATGCATTTCAGCTGAAACGTTAACTCGTAATCGATGATTACCACGTACCGATAATGTCACGTAAGCTATCTATTCAAACTTTATTTTCCAGCTGCAAAAGGTTATTGATGATAACGAAGTCTGGAAAAGGAACAATGCACAATTTGATTTATGTTGACAAACAGGTCAATCGCCAGATATCAGCTCACGCATTTTCTGCATCAATCAATTCATTGTAAAAGCATTAAGCATTAATTTTAAAATTTTCAATGATTATTTACCTGCCTTAAAACTAGTAATTCACGCTTTATGCCCAATAGCGTAGCCGCAAATTGAACTTTTAACTTGATTTCACTCACTCAGTTTAGATATGCAAGAACAAGAATTATTTAATCAAAATATTTAGGTTGACATATTATCCTGGCGCGTGTAAGACATTAAATTCTTTTGGTTGGACAATATACTTACAAATTCCTCTGCAAATTCGATGTAAACAATACTAATGGGAAACCTCAATCAATTAATTGAATATAACTTCACCAAGCATTTTTAGCATGTATTCATGAACCAGAAACGTACGTTTCCATCCTTTTGGGGCAATATGAGAAATCAGGGAATAACAGCAAAAGTGATAAAGATTTTTAATGATTTCAAGAATAACTTTATTTATTCAAATCTGGAAAGCAAATTTATTACGTTAATTTGGCCATTTCTTTTGAAGAAAATCATAAGTCCGAATTTTAAACTAAATCTTTTGTTTTAACCGTAGTAAACGACTGGAGCTCCATAAGCGACAGCTCCATAGCCGGCGACAAGTCCTGGGCGTGGTCCGGCAACTGGAACTGGAGCAGCAGCTGGGTTGGCCACAGCAATGGCGGCAACAACGGCGAGGACGAGAAGAACGGCGATCTAAGATGTTTTGTTGATATTAGTTCGTAAATTCTGTGTTTGAAAGCATTGAAAGAAATGTATATATTTTGTCCTTACCAATTTGGCGTACATGTTGAAGGTTTTTGGAGGTTTTGTGGAAATCCACTAGAATGGCTGAGAAATGTTTTGATTTGAAAGTGAGAGTAGACTGATGCAGAATTTAATCTCGCCTGAAGCTTTTATACTATCTATGTTTAGTAAAAAAAACTTTTTTTCATTGCATTGCCTATGGCTTGTTCCACAAAACTAAAAATTCCCTTTCTTCTTGACCCGGAAACAAACACATATTATAATATTCAACAAAGTCTTGCTCGTTTTGGTGCCTGTCATCGTAAAATAATTCCCGGACAAAAAATGGGCGCTGTTAAGCTGCGAGTTTAAGTTATAGGTAGGTTGCTATTTATGCTACACTATACGCAATACGAACTTGACGGTAGACTGCTGCAAGCCTATTTAAAAGCTAGATTCGCGTGGAAGATTTGTGCTCACGTTTTTTTATCGTAAGCAAAGGTTGACCTTGACTTTGCATATATTGGTATGCTTGCAAGTTGCAAATAGTACAAACATTCCATAATCCATAAGTCATTCGCCGATTATGTAAAAAGAAGCCTCGCTCTCAGTCTGGTGATTTTTTTGAATCTTCAAAAGAAAACATGTTCATGATCAACCAGAGGTTTTAGTATATAGTTCCTGGAGTATTGAACTGTTCCATCTTTTCACCGAGGGAACTCTTTATTTTTTGTAGAGCATCATTATTTAGACACTTAACTAGGTAATCTATAAATTATATAATTTAAGAGACTTTAAACTATGTACAGAAAAAAATGGATGGTAAATGATAACAGAAAAAATCCACAAAATAGTTGTGTTTAAAACTGGCAGGATAATATATGAATCACATTGAGAATAATTTAACGAGCAGCTCTGTAAGACCTCTTGAGTCCATCCTTGGACAGCACGACTTGCCAAAGCTGAGCCTTTCTCGCTCTGAAGATGCCTTCGCACATTGCCAAGTAGTAGATCCACATCCTGTAAAACCTCTCCCCGTATCTCTCCTGAATCTTTGGCCAATTCTTTTCGAAATTCACTCTCCATGACTCCAAAGTGGCTGCGTAGTCCAGCCCAAAGTTGTGCCAGTCTTCTATCACGAAGAGTTTGTCGAGTTTCTTCGCCAGGGAAGCTGGGTAAGGTAAATTGGAGTTTGGAAAGATGTATGACAGAATCCATGGCTCGGCACGGGGCATTGTGCGATGATTCAGTCCAATCATGTGGACGAGAAACAACCCATCATCTTTGAGGTTCTTATGGGCGATCTGTTATTTTGAAATGAATGTGTTCATGGAAACAATTCTTGGGATTCTTTTGAAATGTGTCGCAAGAGTGAAATGCGCAAAAGCAACTTCAACTGACCTTGAAGAACTCTGGGTAGTTGTGGTAGCCTACATGCTCCAGCATCCCCACGACAACCATTCGGTCAAACTGTAATCACAATGTAGTTATAAAATTGTAATACACCCCCTAATAAAAATTCAACGAAGTGTATAATGAAATTCATACCTTATCGGTCACATCACGGTAATCTTGAATCCTGATTTCGACATCAAGTCCCTTACATTTTTCTCTGGCGTATTGAGCTTGTTCCTCTGAAATCGTTACTCCTACGCATTTAACGCCATGTTTCTCAGCCATGTATTTGCACAACATTCCCCATCCGCACCCAATGTCCAAAAGAGTCATTCCAGGCTTGAGTTCCAGTTTCTTTGCTATGAGCTCCAGTTTATCTTCCTGGGCTTGATTGAGGTTATCGGCATTAGCCCAGTATCCACAAGTATATTGCATGTATGGGTCAAGCATCAACTCATACAAATCATTTCCTAGAATTAAAAATGTCAAAGGGGCAATTTAATACCTGAAGTCCTTCAAAAATTAATTGTTTATTTCCTTATCTCGCAGCACACGGTGTGGTGCTGGCACGACTGACTTTTAAATTGATTTAATAAAATTTTAATACAAGATTTGAAAAATGTGATTGCATTCAAAATGTTCAGATCGGATAGATACTGTTTAGATATTAGACAGATGGTAATACTCGCAGTGAAAGTGAAAATACAAATGCATGACATAATATAACGCATTAATCAGCTTAACACATCATATTATGCACCGCAAAACGAGAAAATCTTGAAACACTGCAGGCTTTTTTCTGATTTAAAAAAAACATGTTCTTACCCAAGTCATAGTGCTAAGCATCTATTCTATAAGGCAATTCAATTGTTCACGTTCATATATATGAAAAAGAATCAACGTGATTTTGAGTTACATAAGTACATTCTATGCTTGATCAATACAGGATTTCTTACCCAAGTCATAGTGCTTGTCAACAACATCCTTTGCCTTGGTCTTGGTCTGCAAATTGAAAGCCAAGAGTTCCATGTGGTTTAAAAACCAGTTCCACTTGTTCATGTACAAATCAAGCAGGTTATTCTCCATGAATCTTGTGGCAAACTCCATAACATCATCGGCAGATTCGGCAGGATACCACAGGCCATCCATATAGCATTCACCGAATCTTATGAGAAATCATCGAATCATTACTCCAGCAATTCAATAAGGGACCAGGGCCATCACATTTTATGATCTTTAAAGTTCTATAATTTTATAAAATATACCCCATGCTTCCTTGGTTGGTGATCCTGTTGAAGAACTCCTTTTTGTCCTTCACAATGAAATGGACCACTCTGTCAAACTTGTTATCACAGCGAGCCAAGAGCTGCTTGTCTTCCTCCTCCGTCCACGTAGGTTTTTCGTTGGCATTCTTCTCATCTTCAAGAAAGTGAATACGGACGCCAATGGACTCAGCAATGATAACTGCTTTCCTCTCGATTGGTCCGGAGAACAACTTGAGCACTTGTCTCTCCGTCCACTTGTAGTTCTTTATTAGACCACAAACAACATGATATAAAACGTTTGATGGGACTCCCATTTTGTAAAGATATATTGTTACTGAAAACTTGTAATTTAAAAAAAAACTTATATCCAGAAAATTCTGTAGACTTGTCTAGTGAAGAGTAGAATTAGCAATGATGCATATGGATCGAACGTTCTGGGCTCTTATAAACCGTTCATATTTGAGTTAATTATCTATAACTTCAAAGGTGCATTGGGCCAGGAAAATGGTAAGCTCTCAGAAACGCACTAGGTTCGTAAAAAAGTAAGTACTTATGACTCGATATACTCATATTCCATAAACCATTTAATTCCTCATTCGCAGTATTCATTCTCAAACAAACCAGTTTGCTTGAAATATGCGTACATACGGTTAAATGCGCTATACCCTCACAAGCACAATAGGCTTGCTTCCATATCACTTCCAATATAATTAAATGGACGTTGTAACTGCATTGTGTTTGATGAGGCAAAAAATGAAGGATGCAACAACAACAAAGTCATTTTTAGTTCCTCAATTTGTGCGTCATTATGTGCGTGTGAATGGGAAGTGCAACTGGAGTGGAAATGGAAGGGCCACTTCAGCTTTGACAACTATATATGCCTGTCTGTTAAAACATGAAATGAGTCGCATTGACCTTCCAGCAAAGAACGTCCAGATACGCGTGTGCGAATGTGAATACAGACAGGTATTCCATTTTTTCTTCGTGTGGAAGTAAATCTGCGCAGTAGACTCGTCAGCGACAATGCCATTGTCACCAATTGACCACTCCATGGTCAGCATCTATTCTATAAGGCAATTCAATTGTTCACGTTCATATATAATGAAAAAGAATCAACGTGATTTTGAGTTACATAAGTACATTCTATGCTTGATCAATACAGGATTGCCTTGAGGGATTCCTGTATGAAGAAATACTGGAATGATTGAAAGAGTGTATCAAAACAGTCAATAGTTCAATGTCGTCTGAGGGCACATGTGGTACATAGTTCATGGCCTGTCTGCCTGAAATTTGGTCGAAGACTTAAAAGAAATCCTGCCGCCGTATTAAATTGGACTCTTTGAAATAATTTGTTTATTTTTTAAGATTTCTTCTATTCATGTACCACATACCTTCATTGAAACGATGCTTATAAAACCATGAGTTTACTTTATTAAATGTTAATATATCATATGATAGTATCGATATCGATGCGTAAATGAGTCTTAATGGTACACTTCTGGTCGGTCGATACATTAATTAAGATATAGCTGTGTTGCAAAGCTTTTTGATTATGAAAGAGTAAAACAACAATTAAATAGATGGCTTTTACAAATTTCAAAATAATGTAAACTTGGCTGCGAGAAATTATAAATTTTTGCCGAGATGGCCTGATTCAAATCTATGTAGGTAATGTGGACAGTGACAATTAAACAATTATAAAAAAATTCCCTATATTTTTTCAATATGTAATTTAATTAAGAGAAATCACGATTTGCCAAAAAATTGGCAAACCAATTATACTTACTTAACTTACTTTGCAAATTTTCGTTCACATTAAAAAACTGAAATTTGCCTACGCTGCTGCGAATTAAAAAAACTATTGTTTTGACCCCGTTGCCTTTTTAAAAATATTTTGTTTGCTCTGAATAAGAAAATCAGAATTTTCTAACCCTGCTGCCATTTTTTACATGAACAACAGTTACAAGTATGAAGGAGCTAAATAATAGAAAGAGCTAACATACCTTAGAATGCATTGAGCTACATATATTGTTTCACAACTAGAACTTAATCCTTTTTTATAAAAAATGGGACTGCATCTGTCCACCAAAATCAGGTTTACTTGGTTATGCCCATTTACTTTCCCTCCTTCTCGTGTCACTTGTCTTAGACAACATTATCACATAAGCAACAGGGAAATATTAAATATTATTTAGGAAGTAAAATATTATATATATTACAAAAGCTATGCATTTTCACTCTCTTTTTTACATTTAAACTCTTAAGTCTCGCTGAAGAAGAATCTAAAAATACTGGACCTTTTTAATACAAACGTCCATTTTTCATTCAATGTCATTAACATCGCCAAGTAAACAAAAGAATGAGTGTAGTAGGCCCAGTTCGAGTTGCATAGCACACGCACAAAGCAACTAAGCAAACCATCGCCAGTCACGCACCTGCTGTTCTGGTGCATTCTCTTTTTCTGATGCATTGAATAAAATATTGATGGGCCTTCATGTTTCACTGCGTTCCACAAAAAAATCGTCAGGATCTTTTAACATGCATCATCCCACTGCGTTGCATGCTTTATGAATGTTCCCTTCTCAATTTGAGCAATTAACCTTTGAGTTTGATTTTGAATTTAGGAGTTGCGCTGCGACACTTACCTTAATGCGATCCTCGAGACAGTTTCTTTTGTATTAATTGGCAGAAGAAAATCAAGTGAAAAGTATGTGAACCTAGCGTTAAATTAAGCTTAAAATGGAAGCAAAAATATGAAACATCTTCGGCTGTACTTGTTTATT
>JAHZNI010002896.1:0-10893 GCA_027744415.1 Seira ritae
TACGATGGACAGCGATTTACTCTGAGTCTTAAAGCGTTCATGGCTCACTATTATAATTAGGTTTTCGAAGGCATTTTTGCCAGTTGAGTTTTGTATCTTAATCTTAAATAATGTTTATGAATTTTGAGTCGCTGTTAGCTAAAACGACTCGTATTATTCTGGAATGCATTATTATTATAGCAGTTTAATAGTTTACCAACTATTAAAGTTTCTACCATTATTTAAACACGGTAGTAAATTAAATATCTGCTTTGAGCTGGATTCCTTTTTCTTTGTTTTTTATTGTTCATAATTAAAGTTTAGGTCAATTTGATTCAAAGGCTTTCAATTTCGCTAACAATTTCGTAGGAAGCAAGGCGTTGTAATATCGATGTTGGAGAATGTTTATGATGAATTTGAACAGAGTTTATTGATCGTTTTGTCTGTCATAAAAGTTAATTTCTTAATATGAATTTTTCTAATTAAGTAAAGTAGATGAATTTTGACATTTCTCGCTTGTTCATTTGAATTTTTTCCAAAAAAATATTTTATGAGTAATTATGGTCCACGAAAATGAGCTGCTTAATGTCATCGTTAAAAAATCGATTCTTGGTGAATGTTTATGTGTTTCACATAAATATGATAGAACGAGCTTGCAACTTTTCTTGTTTAATGTAAATGAAAATCTCTTTTTCGTGGCGGATAATTGATTGACTATAAATAAGCTCTTATATGTAACTTCGAAGATTTTTCCGTGTAGTTTGTAAATATATTAATATCGATAGTATTGAAAAATCAGCTTGGTTCCGGGCTTTCCACTTCCATCCCATTATCTCCATTATTGACACCGCTGCGGGCAATCATTAGTGAAATAGGTACGAATGTCATGAAAAATTGCATTTGATTGAACGATAGGCGAGACTAGGCGACTAACTAACAAGTACTACTTTAGAAGTGTTACAACAGCTTTTCAAAAATGAGACAAAATATTATCACCATCAAGTTTTGCGTATTTTGTTGGCCCAGAAAAAGTTGCTGAAAAGTTTATACTTCGTTTGGGTTGCATGAAAACAGGGAGGTTTGCTATCTGCAAAATTGCCTATAAGAAAATCAAAAAACAACTGCAGCTGAATTAGGTAATGGTTTGAATGAGTCAAATTATAATTTATTCGTTAGTTTGTAATAAAGGTGCTATTTTTTGAATATGCATAAAAATATGATATTTGTTTGAAAGAAAGAAAAGAAAGGAAGAAAGAAAAATATGAAAGAAATGTTTTATTAATATAGGATCGGATCAAGTTTGTACTTTCGGGGAATATCAAGTGTAAAATACATGGATGTATGATATTTATCATTTTTTTTTCCAAAAGAAACCGATCGGATATTAACTTTTCAGCAAATTTTTCTAAACCAGAAAAATGTGCAAAATTTGATGGTGATGATATTTTGTCTCATTTTTGTAAAGCAGTTGTAACACTTCTAAAGTAGTACTTGTAAGTGCCACATTTTATATGAAAGTGAAAGCTTGGACTTATGACCTTATTCATGACGTCGAAATCCCAACGGAAGGAAGGAACAGGCTGCTGGATTGGCAAGTGGCATGAATTTACACGGGAACTTGGATCTCGAGGGGTTTTGTGGCCTTCAAGGACTCCATGTTGCATACCTCTGCCTACTCCATACTTGACTTCTACTTGATTGAAACAAATTTGCATTCTACATCTGCTGTGAAGGACGAGAATAACTAGTCGACCTTGATGTAAAACTAGAGTAATTAAATTTTATAGTTTCACTTTCATCAAGTCACACGTCGATACAAAAAGCTTGTACTTTCTTATGAAATATGAGGATATACATTAAAGCGCTCCCCTTTTCAGTTTTCAGCGAAAACCTTGGACCCCACGAATGGGCAACGCTTACGGATACACCTTCATTTTCATACCACATAACATATCATCAACGTTTACACCGTACTTAGATTGTTGCATCATCATGTCATTAATTTAATTATCTCCCTCCTGGAATGCTTCAAACAATGTTTCACATTTCCTCATTAACATCGTGCTTATGCATAAGTATACATATAATATTCCATCCTTATGCATCATCATGTCAGCAATCAGCATTGAAATATCAGCAGCAGCACTACCAGCAAGGTGTACTACATTGCAAATTGCAACACACCGCCCGCCACTGGAAAATGCTTGGCTTGACTTCATACGATTTACATACATAACCTTTGCAAAATATTCATTTATTTAACCTTTTGCACATCCCCTCGAGTTTAATTACATAATATTATAGGTAGCAGCAGCAGTAAAAAAAAAGATGTTGATTTCTCAAGTACATACAATTCAAATTCTATGGCTCTGATTCAGATTCTCTTGAACTTTTTAAACTTGCATGAAATTCCCGTTTTGACAATGAGACGACATGCTTTTTTAACCTTAAACAATACCTCTTTACATGTAGCCATGTTTAAGTAAACTAGGGCACGTGTCAAGAGACCCAAAGTTAATTTTAAGAATGACTTCTCTCTCGTTTTTTCTGGTTTTATATTTTTCCCCTTGCTACACCTGTACGGAAGAACAATTCATTTTGTTTCAATTTCACTTGGCGAAAATTTTGTTTGTTTGTAGATAGTTCTCCATTCCGCATCCGCCATTATTCAAATGATATTTAGGGAGCTAGTGGGTCATGTAATATGGATTTAATAACCAGATGCATAGCGAGCCCGTTTCCCCATGAAATTGACCATTTCCAAAGAACTGAAAATTGAATACTATTCTCTCATTCCCCTTCCCCCCGAAAAAAACTCTCATCTCGCAGTCTGGAGTATGGATGGAAAGTCCGTGAATGGTCCATGTTCTTCTCATGAGTTCAAAACGTTCAATGCAAATCAAGGCAATTTCCCTCCAACAAACTTGTATACATACATTTCATATTCATCTAAATATGTACGTATTTCACTTTATTGTTCCCCCTTGATAACAATTTCCTGGAAAGGAAAATTGCATTCATTTAACCCAACATATTTTTTTCCGCCTACTTCTCTACTGAACTGAACTGAACAAAAAAGTTGTAAAAGCGAAAATATGGCTTTAATATGAATTCGTAATTTTCCACGATTTCCAAGTCTTTTTCCAGAAACTTGTATCATGGGAAAACATATCTGTGCACAAATTGAAAAAATAGAGACTGTTGTGCATATATGTACCTACGCAAAAAGGATTAAAAATAGAGGGAAGCATTGTTCCTATTAAATCTTGATCTGAAAGACATTTGGAGGAAGGGCACCAGCAGGCATTTCAATAAAAGAGGATTGCTTACTTACTTTCTCCGTGTCCTTCCTTTTTTTCAGAGAAAAAAATTTTTTCTTTTTGAAATTGAAGCAGGGTCATACTCTCTAATATTTGAATGTTTTTTTTTCTTTCTGATGGCCATTCCTATCCAAATAATTCAGAATAGAATCAGAATTCATAAAAGATTGCTTATTGCTTCCTATTCTCCTTCGAAAAAGAAACACAATGCCGCATTCGCATTACAAGGGCTTTGGGTCTTTTGAGGATCAAGCAGCAGCAATCGGCAACATTTGTTTCCTTTTCTTCTTCTTCTTCGAGTAGAAAAAAGATGTTGTGTTTTTTGTACTTCTTACATAAGTTGAACAAGATGTTATAATGCATTAGGTATTCCAGTTTTCAGTATAAAAATGATGATGATGATTTTTTCTCTTTTTTTATAAATAAAAATATTCAAGAATGGCGATATCATGTTAAATATGGACTAAAAAATGAAAGCATTCTAGAGGGGAAGACCAACAACAACAAAGGTTAGCAATGAATGCGATACAAAAGGAAGACATTTTTTTATTATGGCTATTCATTTCCATATTCCATATCCATACGAGAACTGGCCATGAACGGAACAATGTACCTTGTGCCATCATCATCCATCCATACATGCAAGCAGGTATATTTTTTAAATGACTGAAATATATATTCATAAATTCAAATTCGAGCATCAAACAGAGCAAGCAAGTACTACACCGACGACTACTATACCCTCCGACGACTGAACTTGGAGGTTCGAAAGAAATAACGATAGATTTTTTCCGGATGAAAATTCCCGGAAATATTCCAGGCTGATTCCATACGAAACCCTGAAAGCACTCAACCAAATCCATTACGATTTACATTTTCATTGACAAGACAGACATAATATTTTTTGTCAGTGTGGCAGTAGCAATCAGCATAATAAGGGTTTGTATTGCATATTGCATACATATCAAGGGCGATGATATGATGTGGTGCGATGCGATCATGTGAAATGTGGGCGCATGCAAAGTTAAACAAATTTTTATCTTGTTAAGTTTAGGATGATTGTTTGACCAGACTAGTTACATACATAGTGTGAATCTACGAAGAAAAATGCACTTTTCCCTTTTAAAAAAGTTGTACCTAGTTTTGTTTCTTGGAAATATAGTAAGTGCCCTCCTGCAATATATTTGCAGAGCTGAACACATCAAAGCGCAGCAGCTAGGAAAAGTTTATGCTCCGCTCTATTCGGTTGGCTGCCTCCTCCTCTTAAAAGAATGATGAGCTGGAGGAACGAGAGGAGGGAAATAATAGGTAGGTGATTTTCCAACGCTTCTTTTTTTCAAAGATGGGCCCAAAGTTGGACCTTGTTAAAAAGTTGTTGCTTGAGAGAACAAGTACCTTTTTTCTTCCTCCTCCTTTTTTGTCATTGTAAATATATGAAGGTAGATAGTTCTGGAGGTGAAAGCATAAATTACATGTAGAAATGTATATCTTTTTCAAGAAAAAAATATCTGCATAGGTATGCCTCTGGGAAGTCGTCGTGTCGAAGTAGAATTTATAGTACTGCAGGTAGGTGGGTGATAGTGATAGGATAATATGAATGTTTTTTTTTCACAGGACTAGGCTAGGACCATTTCGAATCAGAATCAAGCATAGGAAATAATGAGCCTCTAAAAATTATTTCGATAGCACACCTCTTCCCAGTATGTATTTATTTTAATAGACAAAGTGAGTGCGAGTATGCAATGCCTACATAGGTAGGTAAAAGTGAACAACTGTTTCGTCCAGGAAATAGGAACTCACATCTCGGTTTCGGTAGGCACGTGTGAGCCTACACTGTACGATGGACTAGACCAAGTCTCTTTCCTCCATTTTGATAGTTATGTTGTTATTATAGTCGTCCGCACTCAACTTTTTCTCCGTTATCCTCTATTATAATAGAGTTGAGTGGACCATGCGGTGCATTATTTTAACAAGACGTCTGTCTACTCCAAAAAAAACTTTTATTGGACAATGTTGCTGTTACACATATATAATACCACACAGCGGCTTCCATGCATTCATCCAAACTTTTCCCACGTACCTAGAAAGAAAACGGACACATTTTTTCAGTTTTTTTACATCATGGACCATGACTATAACTATGAGAGAATAAAACTTGCTGGGAAGAAAAAGTAACTTTTTTCTGGGACCTCTCTGCAAGAAAAAAAATTGTTTTACAACTTTATTCCTTCGAAAAGCATACGTGAGTGAGGAGTGAGGACTGCGTAGATTGTAGGAGAAGCAGGATCTGAGTAGACCGCACCAGACCAGACACTTTTTTGTTTTTACAATAATCCTCCAAGTGAAACAACCTTTTTACATCTCTATTATTAAGTATTCTTCCATCTGTAATGTATTCATAAATGCATTTAAATTATTCTCCAGAACCATTTTTAAGAGTTGATGTGCATAGGTACATACACATTATATGGAAATTAGAAAGGAAAATGGGGAAGTATTTTACTGCTGCTTCTTTCTCCTCCATAAAAAAAATCTTGTTCCGGAAGGAAAAAGTCTCTAGAAGTTGCAGTTGGTTGGGTGAGGAAGTATCACGTTTGATATGATTAGCAGGAAAGGAAGAAAATACTTTAATGTAGGTAGATATGCCATCAACCGCATTCGGGCATATTTCATATTCCTCCCCTGCTTGAGCTTGACATGTGGAAAGGTCTTCAGTTCAGAAGTGGAAGTGGAATAAATCTTGGTGTTGGCGTTGCTTGTTTGGTTTGGTTGTGAACGGGTGTTACTGAATTGAATATTAATATGTATGAATGAATGAATGAATTGAATTGAATGCAAGGAATAGGAAGAACAACAGCATTATATTCTTAGTACTATGTCCATCTTCCATGATACTAATACGACCCACTCAATTTAAATTTTCATGTTTCCCCTCTGTTGTCTGTTTACTTATTTTACATTTTAGAGCCACTAATCATTTCAAAACCTTGTGATTTGATTTGATATGAATATAAGTTGAATGACCATGGACCATGGAATGGATTATCATTACTTAGCTTATCATCCGAATCTAAAGAGAATGGAGAATCTTTTAAACTTTGAATTTATTTATGTATTTGCCCTTCACTTCAGGGCTTTTCCTTTTGTAGAATGCAAGAAAGACAATGAGGTTTAAAGTGTCTAAATACTAAATACTAAAGATTCGTTTGTTTGTCTTCTGGAGACATTAGTGGCTTGGGCTTTGGCACCAAACCATTCTCGGAGGAAAATACTACAACTCAAGAAGAAAAGACTGAACAGCAGGAGGGGGACATTTCCGCGTTTAGTGTATAGTGTATTCCTGTTCCTAACAAAAAAAACCAACTAAGGTTCAAACAAAAACGTTGCGTTGAACGAATTCTCCAGGAATTTAACCACGAGACTGACTATGTGAATCCGTCGCTTTTGGATAAAAAGTTGTTTTCAAGCTTTTGTCCCTTTACTGCTTAGTGCTTGTCAAGTTTGCTTTACTGCGATAAAAGAGATATTATGAATGAAATGCTGAAAAATTGGAATGTAAGAAAACAGTGATACGTAAAATCCTGAATACGTAAATACTGATTAGTGATTTTAATTAGGTTAATTCAAATCGAAACTTCATCTGACCTTGGAAAGAACCTTGGATCCAAACAAAATTTTTCAAGGGTAGCTTTTGCATTTTCAGGGATACCGGGTAAGAAAGTAGCTGATTTAGTTCAGTAGAACTTTGCAGCATCATCGACGACATAATGAATTTTCGAATCGGAAAAATAAATCAGTAGAAGAGGAAACGAATTTTAATATTTAATCTATGAAATACGCCATTCGCGGAATATGTATTTTACAGAGCTTTCGATCTTCGATGATTATGATTAATATGATTATCCTTTTGTACCAGACGGAAGAGCTACTACAATACGCACATAATCAATATCACCGAAGCTAAAAGAAGTATGCGATCATGAGATTGCGTTACATTCCCACTGCTTCAAAACCAACCTCATATTGTTAGCTCAGTCTCAACTCGTGAAATTTAAGAAATTAGAAATTAAATACATATGAATGCACACATATTATGTTAAAGCCTAATGCAAAATAAACGTAGAAAAAAACATTGCAATTTATTACCTACATATATGCTTTCCTTTGGCCGTAACCTGAATTACCATGCAATGGAGTTTCGAAAAAATAAAATGTTCTAAAAATGGCATTTTGTAAATTTTGTATGAATACCTAC
This sequence comes from Seira ritae, assembly GCA_027744415.1. Lineage (NCBI taxonomy): Eukaryota > Metazoa > Arthropoda > Collembola > Entomobryomorpha > Entomobryidae > Seira > Seira ritae. Next base: position 7,555 of record JAHZNI010002896.1, read on the forward strand.
ACATCATGCTAATGTTCAACGTGATATATAAACTTTTAGCCTTGACATGATAGTTTGTTCAATGTTGATCAATTTACGTTTAAGTGAAAGTTCATATTCGAAAATCGAAATCATATATATGTATTGCAAAATGATTTCATTACAAATATATAAACATAAGTGGCTTCATGTGAATAAACAATTCAACTTTTGAAATAAAGTAGAAATAACTTTTTAAACTTTAACCTTATTCAATAGGCATTCAACTGAATACTTACCAATTAATTACCAAACTCCACGAAAAGCCAAGGAAACTGTATTCGCCTCTCACTTTTGTCAACCACATCACGTTTGCTTTGCTCGCGGGTCCCATCTACTACAAAAAAACTACGTAGTACAATTCGCTGAAAATTTCAGCTTAGCTCAAAGGAGTTGTGAAGCTATTATAATTTGGATTCAAAAACCCTGATGCTGAAAACGATCTGTCGTTTGAACGAATTATTTACGACTACATTTTGTGATAATACCAAACAAATCAGGGTGTCATTTCATAAAAACGCGTTCACTTTTGTCCATTCGGAGAATGTGTCACATTAAAGCATTAATTACGACAAGCATGGATTACTAACTTGAAGAGCTTTCTTATTAATCCAGTATCGTCTTTTTCAACAATTAATGCTATTTATTCGCCTTTTAACAATTTGTCTTTGGTAAGTTCCTTTGATTCACATTTTTACTGATTACATCACCATCATTTTCATTGGCATTATTGGTTAGTTGCTGACTTGAGTTGGATGTTGTGTTGACATTAAATTGTCCGCTGTACTCACTGACCTTCAAGCCATGAATTCAATAAAAAACATTCAGTCAATCGAATCGTGAATCTTCATGCTGGTTTTCATCTTCAAAGAGTACAACATGCCTTTGAAGTCCTTTTTCACAACACATCAAAAAAATAGAATTTTATTGATTGTTTGCTACATGAAATTTTCAAACATAATACGTAACATACATTCCACGCTTCCGTTCAAAATTGTGAAAAAAACATGTTAGCAAAATAACCCGCTTTCAATTTATTTAGACGGTTGTAGCCGATAGCATGACAAACTTTTGAATTTAGAATGGCAAGGCGTAGGCAGCATTGACATGGCCGCATTAATTCGATTCATTAATCATGCAAACATAATAAGTTGCAAAAAATGTTGTGATTTTTAAAATTTGGGAGTTTTGATCCATTCCTGGAAATTTTCAAATCCAAAAATAACTACCAGTTTGTAGTCAAAACTGCTGCTCTTCTTTCATTTTAGTTTTAAAATTCAAGATACTGATGGTACTAAAACAAACATCTGCCTGCTAGCTAGCGACCACAGCGACAAATACCAAATACATACATATTATTGTGAATGCGAGTAAAAGTGGTCTTTCAATTTCTCCAAGACAAACATATAGGTAGTCAAAAAACTACGGGAGCAACTTCGTCAGAATCAGAATTGATTGATCGGACAACAATACGAAAGACAGACTCAATTGAAATGGAATGTTCATATCAGAAAAAATTGATTAGGAAGTACATTATTCTGTCTAGTTCTATTCACTTCAAAATTTGCGCAAATGTGTGCTTAAAACAAGGTTATCATATTTTATTGTCATCTTTGTGCGTATTCAGTTGCCAAGTCAGATTGGGCTGATATTCACTAGGCTTAGACCCGCACTGTGTAAATGTATGTGTAGTAAATTTTAGTTTCATATCTAGTTTCTATCGACAGATATCGTGTTCAGCTGCAGCTTAGGACAGACAGACAGCTTAGACAATAACATGAGAATCAATTCCGATTCTAAAAAGGAAGCGAGTCCAATAAAAAGTATTATATTGAATTTTGAAAACACTTTCACTGACAAAAAACAGTTAGGAAAATTACGACTCTTCTCTGAGGAATAAAATAAAGTCCATGCAGTGGCGTGGCAGCGGCAGCAGCATGCCTTGGGATGGGATGTGGTTGGTTCGCTGGCGTAAGGAGAAACACCCCATTAGAATGTAAATTGAGCACTCATTTCTCTAATGACTTCATGATACATTATTGCTTTTCTCCGTCTTGCAAAACCATTTAAAAGAGAGAGAGAAAACATTTTACAGATTCAAATGAATTACACAAGGACAAAGCCAAAAGCTGTATTTGTAGTGTAGTCAGTCCTATTTTAGGACAAGCCAACTCCTCTTCTTCTGGACAGAAACACTTTTCGTCCTCACTCTCTGCTCTGCATGCATGCATGCGTGGCATATGAACACAATTTTATTGCTTTTCCCTAAACTATGTCTTGAAAAATGAATTTTTATTGCCATCGCCGTCATCACATGTGTACAGTATGAATTCTCCCATTCAAACAAACGAAGAAACGACATTCATCCATCTGGTTTCTGGAAGCAATAATTTTATCCAATTTTTATCATCTGAAAAAGTTATATCCAACTCGTGCGCAATTATTTCCTGCGAAAAAAATACAGCAGACTACTATTTTTTTCTCTTCTGCAGCGTAGAAAATAATTGACAAAGTATCGAATCGAATGAGAATGTGGTGCGGTAGAGTCCTTCACGCACCTTTTGCCCAATCCCGCAGTAAAAAATTTAAAAGATGCTGATTTCGCTCTCGATGTAATTAAATGAACGAGGATAAATGGCCATTTTGTGGGTGGATTTCTGTAAGAGAAAAAGTGCTTTATTTTGTAGCAGATTTATTCGTTTTAGGCACCTTTTCTCCTCCACTTCCCAAAATCTGCGAGTTCGAGTTCATTTTCTCATTCTCCTCAGGATTTATCGTTTGAAATGGATCACATCACACGAGGACGACGACGACTGTGGAAGGAAAAATGTATTTTAGTTTTTGGTGGCCTTTCCCAGAGTTGATTGCGTGAGGGAGCTTGCTTTCAACTGAAGATAGAGTAGGGTCATTCATTTCCCCCATTTTCCTCAATATATTTTCACCAGTATTATTTTTTTCATTAGTAAATTTCGCATTTGGAAAGGACTGGAGCCGTACCTCTACACTGCCACGATCACCAACCAACCAACCAACCACACGTGTATTATATTTTTGGGTCATAATTACTCTAGAAAATGATTATGAGGTTGACTTCCTGGCAGAATGAGTATGTTTTAGTGTTCATCTTTCCCATTCAACTTGGCATGGACCGTGCCATGGACTCTAATAAAAATAAAACTTGAAAGCCAGAGACATGTACTCCACTCACACGCACTATATTCCCTTTTCTCTTTTCAGAGAAAAAAAATTCCTTTAATTCAAAATTGAAGACTGGAAACCCAAATACGAGTAAAGTAAAAGCAGAGAGTCTACAAATCCTTC
>JAHZNI010002897.1:0-10810 GCA_027744415.1 Seira ritae
CTTCCATTGCCTTTTTTATTTTGCATTAGTTTACGAGAATTAGAGTATACACATTTTTATTTATTTATTTCTTCTCCCATTTTTTCCTCCTGTAAAAAAATTCTTATTTTCTGTAGCTCTCAAAATCCCTTTCGCAATTGTTTTCCCTTCTTCTCCCTCGAATCTCGACGAGCAATGATAATTTACGAGAATGGGATGCAGGCCCATTAAAAAATTATATGTATGTACGTCAAGTAATCTATTTGAAGGGATTTATGCCCTCCTCTAGAATTACTAATGCATAGCGTAATGGCTCCTTGTGCCGGGTAAATGAATAAAACGAGAATATTTCATGTATTCCTCCTTATCAATTCTTGAGCTGTCTTTCCTCGAGTGAGCATGCAGGAGCGTAGTACAGTACGGGTGAGTGGGGCTTTTCACAATTACACCTTTTCTTTGACCGAAAGGGAAAAAAATATATAGGTATAATAATTCTACTAGCTCTCGGTAATATCTCTCATTCCCCTAAATCCTACCCTTTTCCACTTAAATCATCAAAAAAAATTTTTTTTCAAGCCCTAGAAGGCAGTTAAGTGTTTTGAAGTAACTGCAGAGGCACATACTTTCTCCCCGTAGCTTTATGGCTCACACTTACTTTCCTTCCATGAGGAGTTTTTTCTGAAGGAGGAAAAAAAGCTTTCTTAACTTTTTTTCCTCCTTTTGAGACGAGATACGACACGCTGCTGAACGAAAATGATGATGAGGACCAGAAGAAGCAGGCAGACGAAAAAGAAGGCAAGGCGCACGATACGGTGATCACATCACCACACGATCATGATGATGATATGATGACGATGCAGCTCATGCTTACTTCTTCATAACAATTTTGGGGAAAGATAGTGAGCTCTCTGTGTGTTCATAAAGTCCTATTTTTTCGCGTGGTCATAGTCATATTGCATTACATAAGCATTAGAGGAGCGTGGCACGCTCTCTCTCTCTTTAGTCTTATCATCGCAACCCAAAAAAAACTATAATAATCATCATCTTGAGAAAGCATCCAACCAAAGAATGGCGGCTAAGGGATGGAGAAACTTCCATGTAGACTTGAGTGAGCAAAGAAAGGCTTTTTTCTCTCTTTTTTTCTTTCCTGCTTAAAAGAATTTTTTTCCTTCTCTAAAAAGGTGGAAAAAATATAAGAGTGGTGTGGTGATACCAGAACGACGACTTTCCCTCTTTACGGGAGATGCAATGCAATGCCATGCCATATGCTTTTAATACACGAAGGAAAAATGGAGTAAGCGAAAAGTAATGTTATGTTGGGTGTAGTGGTGGCATAATACTTTGTCACTATCTCACTTGAGTAATGATTCCAAAGGGCTCTTCTTTTGTTCTTTCTCCTCTCAGACGTGCCATTTGTAATGCATTCTGCGTCGCAGACTTACAGGTTATTTTCCCGAATAAAGTAGAAGGAGCTACTAGAGACGTAGGTATTTTGGGGAAACTGTTGATGGCGGAGATTTGATTTCTTAAAAGCAAAGACTCTTTACCACAGAGGCAAACACACACACACACACGGAGAGAGTCTCCTCAGGATTGTGATGTGAATGTGACGCCAATTTGAACATGCTCTTACTCTACTACATCCATATATGTATGTACATACGTAATACTTGGGCTTGGATATTTGGATACATTTTTCTCTCTCTTAGACTTGTTGTGGAACAAGGAACAAATGATATTTGATCTGATGTGGATTTACGGTTTAAGCTGCTCGCTGCTGCTGCTCCTTTTTTCCGGAGGAAAGTAAATTAGGGAATGGAGAAAAAAATTAATTAAAAATACGTTTCGAGACCAAAAGTGAAATCTTGTCACACGATATCTGCGGATTCCTGTCTTGAATTTAGTTTGGTCTATTTTTAGAGCTGATAAGCATGTGATATGAATGTGACGCGTTTTAAATACGTTTTACGCAACAAGCGAGAAAAATGTGCAATAAGCCTATTTTAATTAGATCTCCAAATGCATCTTCTGTACATATTTTCAATTAATTTCATTTGGCAATATGAACAAGGAGAGGCAAAGTCATTTACCACTTACCACTATACGACCACCATCACCACTTTCTCTTAATTTTGATTCTTTCTCCAGAGAAAGAGAAAAATGGTTCAAGGAATATAATAAGCGTTTCATTCACAACTCCACACAATACCACTTTTGCCACTCACTTGACAAGGAAATTCATTTCCCACGCGGAGCATGCAAGCCATGCCATATCCCATCCCACGCGAAAGATATTGTGGAAAAAAAGGCAGATGAAAAAGGGAAAAGTCAAGCATTGGAAAGAAAATTTTTTAGTGGAAAAGGGCAAAACAATGGAGAAAAAAGAATGTGTCGGTCGTGGGTATGCAGTATGCATGCACCATACTACTTCTATAAAATAAGAAACCGAAAGAAAATCTATGAAAAGAAAAAAAGAATACTGCACAGCATAACATAACATATAATACAATACAGGCTGAGAAAACAGCAGACAATGGAATAGGAATGATATGGAAAACGATGATTTCTTCTGCTGAAAGATTCTTTCTTCTCTCCCCAACATTCCCACGGTCGTCCTCTGTCGTTCTCCCTCCCGTATCGTATGATGATGATGTCGACATTAGAATATCAATGACTTTCTTCCCCGAAAAAAATATATCGCGATTAAGTCGCCCAACACAGTCGTCTTGTGTTCTGCGGTGTGGAATCCTATTAATATTCCTTCTCCTGCCCTTTTTTGTCTCTCCAGAAAAAAATATTTCCATAGGCTGGCTTGGCTGCTGGGATGGGTATCCAGGATCCATTCGGAGTGGCGAAGTTCTTGGTATTTTCTCTGACTGTCAATGAAAGAGAACCAGAACTAGAACCCAAGCACTTATATATTTTTTCATAGAAAGCCATTCAAGATGAAAGTGGGTGAGAGAAGAGGAAACTAAAGGAGTTGTGTTGTATGTAGATTCTAGTTGGAGCAGATAGAGAAAAAAATATGGAATATATTGCAAATCAACTAGATCGCTTCGGGAGATTGGCCGGATGCGCTTAAAATGTATCAGTTTTCTTTTTTCCCCTTCTCCATCTTCTTCTTCTTCCCACTTCAGAGATGTAGATGGGAAATGTGGGAGAGTGGAGACCGCTGCTGCTGCTGTGGAGAGGGAATTCATTGCAACAGATTCTTGACAAATTGGAGTTCATTAATTTCTCATGAATATGCATAAATAAAAAAAGGGAAATAGCAAAATTCATGCGAGTTCATAAACACATGGACTCTGAACCTCCGGGAGAAATCCTACCACCAGAGATGGGGAGAGAGAAAAGGAGATGATGCAAATATGTTATACAACTATAACTACTAAAAATATGCTCAAGTAGAAGACGAAAGCAGCAATTAATTACGTGATGCTGAAGCTGAGCTGAACTATGAATGGAGAAAATGTGGATGAATGAAAAAAGCCTACTATGCATGGAAATATGCATTTTTATCCAGATTCAGCTTTGAAAAAGAGAATAATATCCAGCATCTACAGCTATACAGCTCTTTCTAGACTCTTTCAGTTTCATCACATCATTCACATTCGGAGAGATGCTTTCGCCTTAGCCTCAATTCCTCTGGATTGTAGTTGTAGTACTTGATAGTTATTTACAGAGAAGGGGATCCCGTTCTTTTCATAATCATGATGATAATCTGATCATTATGTAAGCGTTTATATTTTACAATATGGCGGATGAAATGAATGAAAGTACTACATGCATACATAGTATGCTGCAATCCTCAACTGGCTGCGTGGTTTGGCTTAGCGTTAATCAGTAAGGATCCCATCACTGTCTTCAGCAAGAGAGGAGATGCTCAGACTCAGACATCCAAAAATATTTATGGCTGTGTCAAGCATACTAACTAACTAGGGGTGTTGGTGTCTCTTTTTCTCCTTCGGAGAAAATTGAAAATGAGTTGTGCACTCTCAGCAGAATATTATAACACTTTTGAGTGTAAGAGCAATGCATGTAGTCAAGTCAAAGTGATGTGATGTATGTCTTCTGCATATTATCATTATCATCCTCACTCCAACTCCAACCATACCAGCTCCAGCTGGATTCTGAAAGGACAAATACATTTTTTTCCTCTGGGTGCTATATGTGGTGCTCCAAGCTCCAGTGAAATGCTTCATCATTTTCCCTCCCGAAAAAATTTCATATGAATGGATGTCGTGTATGTAGTATCAGTATGTATGCATGATAATTTAAAATGAATTTAGTTTTAGGCATTGTGTTTGTCCCCTCATGCTTGCATAGAACAGTAAGTGAAATCTAAGCATTTATAATCCTCCTCTGCGTATGGTAGTGGTAGTAGTAATTGAAACATTTTTTTAGAGCTCACGGGAAAAGCACATTTTATCATAATGATTCCCTCTTCTTCTCTGTTCCTTCCAAAGAGGAATATAATTTGTCGTCGTGTGAGTAGATAGTAGAGTGTGATGATAATCATTATTGTAGTTACTCACCGTGACATTGGAATTTTCGGACGACAATTTTATTAAAGATTAGAGAAGCATTTTGGGTAGGTAGTACATATTATGTAGGCATGTGCCTCTTTTTACTTGCTCCACTCCTCCTATAATAACTTATGTGACTGTGACTCGTCCGCTGAATCGCTGAAAGAGTGAAATGGGACAGAAAGTTTTTATTAGCTAGGCAATAAAATAATTATCTACTACTGGTTCTACACGAGTATCATTATTATTCCTCTCCCTCTCTTTCTTTCTCTCTCTCTCTCTCTCTCTCGTGCCATGATCATGATCCCACTCTATTTCTGTGCAGCCAAAAATGAGATCCCCTGATGCCAAAACGCTTGTAGTAGATGAATAAAAAAAAGTAGTAGTAGCCGAGGAGAGCTTTTCCGACCAACGCAACGCTTCTGCCCTGCCATGCAACGCTACTACAACACGATCATTATATTATTTTTAAACGGAGACAATATGCCTCTCGAGAAAGTGCTATTCTGATTCAAGTTGTTCATTATTACCTTTTATAAAATGCTAATGACTCATATCTCTCCAGAAAAAAGCGCTTACGTTCGCTTTGGCTACTGAAAAAAATACTAAAATGTAAAATATTATTCAGCCTCAGCCCTACCAGCCCAGTGAGGCTCTTCTTGCTGTAGAGTAGTTAACTTTCATACGCTCACGTTCAGCTTGTATATCTTTTCTGCGAGGGAGAGAGAATAAAAATTAACACAATATAAAAATGATGAGGGGGCATTAAAAAGGAATGAGCATTTATTTTTCAGTGAAGATCAACAGAGAAAATTAATTGGGGGATCGTGAATTGTGAATCGTGATTCTCTATCAAAATTGCTTATGAACTACAAACTACTGCATAATACTTTAGTGCATAGAGATGAATTGCAACAGGGATGGAGAAAAATTTCTTCCATCTCATCTCATTCAATTTATTCAGCTTCTTTGTTTTTCCCAACCAGTGATATAGAGATGCATAGTGAGAGGAGAGCAGGTATATGTATGGTACGTGTATTTGTAAGGGATAATGATACCGTTACATTTACCCAGACTCATCATTAAATTCAGTTTTTCCTACCACTCTCATTCAATTCCTTAACTAGCTACGTTTACATTCGTTAAAGAGAGACAGAGAAAGGAAGGAGAAGTAATTTGGAAAGCTTTTCCTTGCTCCTCTAAAAATGAAGAAAACCAACGAAGCAGCTGCTGATGAGTACGGACGAGACGATTACTTTCTTTCTTCTCAAGAAAGAGAAAAAAAGAAGGAGATGGGGAGAAAGAAGGAGGAAGAAAAAAAAATCTTTTTTCATTCTCTCTGCTTTCTTCTTGATCTCCCTCAAATTGCACACTGCCTTCCAGTTGAGTTAGCTTCAATGTAGAAAAAAATCCCTAAACACATGTACATTGTAACTACAGCTGAAAAAAATGTATGGAAAAGCGTAGAAGTAGTAGTAGCAGTAGTAGTACTAGAACTAGTGGCATCATCATCCTTTCTTCTTGCGTTCGCTGAAATGAGGAAATTTTTTTTTCTTCGCCCATACTTCCAGTTGAGTTAGCTTCAATGTAGAAAAAAATCCCTAAACACATGTACATTGTAACTACAGCTGAAAAAAATGTATGGAAAAGCGTAGAAGTAGTAGCAGTAGTAGTACTAGAACTAGTGGCATCATCATCCTTTCCTTGCGTTCGCTGAAATGAGGAAATTTTTTTTCTTCGCCCATTATTATTGCAACTCCCCGTTTTACAAGTGGAAGTTAAGGTGGAAAATTTTTTTTCTTCTGTGCATTTTTCAATCCTTATTAGGCCAGGCCAGGCCAACAACAAGAGTTTTCTTTTCTTTTTCTCGTGGTTCTGGTTCTGGTTCTAGTTACTTTGTATTATTATGTTGAGAGGAATGGGAGACTGCTGCTGTTGCTCGTAAAAATCTCAGGGAAAAGAACTGGGTTGAGCCATTATCTCTTTCTTCAAATGAGCAACTAAACATTCATTGGAGTGCAGAGTAGAGCAAAGATGGCCAAAAGGAACAGAAAAAAGGATAGAGTTTACTTTTTGCTTTATTTTTATTTCTCCTGGAAAGACAAAAAGGTCCAATGCGACCTACCTACATATGTATGTACCTCATGTATGTATGTTTGAATGTATGTTCAAGTGCTCAGGAATTGTGATTGTCATCCTCATCTTGATGATCATGATCATCATAAGGGTGCGATTGAGAAAGGCTTTTCCTTCTTCACATGTAATTATCTCTTTCTTCAAATGAGCAACTAAACATTCATTGGAGTGCAGAGTAGAGCAAAGATGGCCAAAAGGAACAGAAAAAGGATAGAGTTTACTTTTTGCTTTACTTTTATTTCTCCTGGAAAGACAAAAAGGTCCAATGCGGCCCACCTACATACATACCTCATGTATGTATGTTTGTATGTATGTTCAAGTGCTCAGGAATTGTGATTGTCATCCTCATCTTGATGATCATGATCATCATAAGGGTGCGATTGAGAAAGGCTTTTCCTTCTTCACATGTACTACCACGTTCATTACGGTTGTTTTCCGTCAACTGTTCGTTAAAGAGCATCTTTGTGTTATTCCTTTCCTTTTTTTCTTGCAATCTGAAAAATAAATCCTGATTTTTTTCCTTCAAAGGAGGATGTGCTTAGAGTATACATTCGTCATCATTTCTTTATCTCTGAACTGAAGCTTTCTCCTTTTTTCTGTTGTCGTCTTTTTTAAAGAGAACTAAGCTACAAGCACAAGCATAGCGTGGTAGGCATGTATGTACTTGACGATGGAAATAGAACTAATTCACGGAAAAAAGACTTGACTGTTGTTGTTGAGGTCGTTTGCTGCTGGTCTCTGCGTTTTAAACTTTATTTGCACTAATTTCTGAATTAAATGGATTGTCTGTTTACTTGTTGTCTGCTTTGCTCCTCTCTCTCTCTCTTCACATACGCTTCACTTCACTTTCACTCACGTATTTTCGCTGACAAGAAGACTGTGATGTTTTTTTTATCTAAAAAAGAGGGAGAAAACGTGGGCCGTGTGCGAGAGGCTAAGCCTTTGCATTGCCATGGCCTGGCCTGGCATGGCTATGGCTTTGACTCCCCAAGCCGATGTGCTTCATTAAAGCCGAAATTCATGCCTCCTTGTCACGAACTCAACTCAACTCAGCGGACGAATATAATAGGGAAGTGAATAGGTAGTATGCTATAATGTAATATCATTATGGAAATGTTGCCACCTTTTCTCTTTCTCCCTCATTTTCCCGCATTTACGACACCATCAACATCGTCCTTGCCTCCAAGAGCTGAGCCACTAGTAGTTGTACTGTAGTACATACATAGATAGTCAGTCGTCGTCAACAAAAGTCAACTATTTTAAATTCATTATGAAAAGGGTCGTCGGAGGGAAAAAGGGAAAGCAAATAGTTTATAAATGAGAATGCTTATTTGTAGCGATCACTCTCTCCTTTCAACACTGCATTCATCCCTACATATGCTACAGAGCAGAGAGATACATACAATATTTATGCATGCATCCGCCAAACATTTCAAGGGAAAGGGTTTTTTCTGCTCTGCCACAGGGAAAACACTGTATTTATTCATGTAGTCGGCCGAATCGAAAATGGAAAGAGGAGAGTGTACTATGTACTACACTACCTCCTACTACTAAATCTCGCGAGTTATTTGTAAATCAAAACTTTTCCTCGAAAACTTTTGACGTGATTGCCAATTTGTGAGTGTGAATGATTTCTCATACCTTTCTCCTCTCTACTTGAGAGTCAACCATTTTATGTTCTTCTTTCTGATGCTGATTCTTTTTTTATAGTGGAAAGCGAGGGAGACAAACTTGTGGGAAAACAGTTTGAGGCTTTTCATTTTTTTCTAAGTTGAAGCAAACAAGACACAATTTTCCTTTGACTGTGGCTTTGCTCCACGCATTTATTCTGGCAAATAAATAAATTAGCGAGCATTGAGCATTGAGCAATCAAAAGAATAGGGAAGCAGACGACCGGAAAAAATCTTTTCACGCGGAATTAGTTCAGCCTCCATAAATAATAAATTTGTTTTCTTAGTTCAAATGAGAGAGAGACAAGCGGAAAAGAAGATTTTTGCTTAGGGCATGCCATGCATCCCATCAATACTTAAACTGTTTCTGCTTGTAAACTTTAACCAACCATTAAAAGGCTTATTGACAATTCCTTTTTTACAGGGCGAGCATCCTGAAGAACTACAAGGTGTACTGGGTGGATGCTCCTGCCACAACTCCGGACTCTAAGCCTGTGAAGAACAAGTCGAGCGATGGGAATATTCGTCAGCGCAGATCAAACTTTTATTACTAGATTTTAAGGAGTATATTCAAAGTTAACGGAGCTGGAAGTTAAATCCTTTTTGCTTCAGTTCAAATGTTTCGATGTAAGTAGCTTCTTCGTTGATTTGTACAAAATAGGTAAATGTACAAAGCAAAAGGCAAAAACCACTCGTCCGTAGCATTTTAAGTAAATACTTACTTTCTCCCAAAGTCATTCATGGTGAAATTTTATATTCGTGGAAAGTCAACTGAATAGTAGGTAATTAATCACGTGCATATGTGTACAAATACAAACACAAGGTCCTCGTAAATATAAATTAGGAATAAAAACTAGATTTTTAGAGTTTTCATATTTGAGTACCATTGAAATTACTTTTTACAATTACTCAATAAGCATGCGTATTTTCTCAAGTTGAATCACTATCACTTTCCTACTGCCGTATTTTGGCATCACTTAAATTACTTATGGTCTAGGTTAAAAATCAACAAAAAAAGCAAATATATTGCGTATAATGGATGTAACGTTCCTAGAACTACTAAAATTTCAGTATACCAAATTCAATTGGCTGCATAATTTACATAGTTGAAGCAATGTGACTGTGGCTATTCAGTCTTTCTGCGAACAAAATTCTTTAATTTTTTAATAGCTTTTCCCATTCCACCAGACCCGGTTTAGATCGAATTTGGAAGTAAGGGACGTGCGCTGCATGCTTAACCGAGTGGTCGAATTTAGTGAAATTGATTTAAATTATACTGTCCTGTATCTGAATTGCCCAAATTGAAAATGCAATGGTTGGTATACCATATTGTTTAGAAATGTTTGGCAGATCGATGATAATAATGGTAATATGTACTTCATTCTATCCATTTGCCTATTTCTTTTCTGTCTGTCTTGTAATATTGTAGTACATTGTAAGAATAACTGCAGATGTAAGACCACAATTTTATAATATGTAGTTTATTATCAATAATGTACAGCTCATTAAGTTCAAATTCAGGCAACCATTATCCTTGACCTTTATATTATGAATCCATTCAAGCTTTGAATGCTTTTATGTATTTGTGTCGCTGCATGTAGAATTGAAATGAAAGTATAAACGATACGAATATCCATACTTCCTTTTACTTCATCTAGAGACAAAAAATAAACCAGGAAAATTTTCCATAATCAATTAAGTCACATCAGCCGATTCATTTATTTTCACAGCATTTCACAGCAAGCGTGCATGTACATATTTTGCAATGATTTGCATAAGTATGCCCTTTCAAGAATATAGGTACCTATGTCAATAAATGCAACAAAGTGGATTTTATGTTTGTATTCCATACAAAAACAATAATTTCAGTACTCATTAATCTACCCTAAACCTGCTAGATTCTTGTTCTAATTTAGAATTTGGTTTTACACCAAATTTTAGCATTCATTTCAAAGCAATTTCTAACCTAATTCGTTAACAAGCGAGATTTGAAAGCTTAAGCATTTTCCCCTGCCAATAGGACACTTTTCTGTTTAAAAACAAATGCATACATAAAATATGAATGAGTTGTTGATAAATGCTATGTTTCGATCAAATAAATCATATTTTATTTTGAATTCAATATATGTACTTTTTCTGTAAATATCATTTTTTGCAAAGTTTGACATTTCCTGACATTTTTCAAAAGAAACCGACCGAGCATAAATATACATTCAGATATCGCACACCGTTGAGCTTGGTAAACTGCAAAAGAATGTCAAACAGAATATTAGCATGGTAGAATGATCAAACAAACGCTGAGGCTGAACTGAACGGAAAGCAATTCCTATGAACAAGCATATAATCTTGTCTCGTCATCGTTTTTTCTGTTTCCCTTATAAAACCCACGCGTTAACACCACACAAAACGACTTCCTCGTAGGTATATTGCAGTGCTATGGAAGGATTACAAGATCAAAGAAACGTAAAAGAGGATCGGGAACTTGGTAATTATGAACAA
>JAHZNI010002898.1:0-15168 GCA_027744415.1 Seira ritae
CCGGAGTATTTTAATTAATTTCCCATTATTGTATTCACCTTTCTAACGAGGTTAAATAAGGTACTTTTTAACTGTCAAACTTCATAGATGATAATGTTGATTTAGAATGGCGGAAAAAGTTTTCCGGGTAGCAAATTGTGAAGATATAATAATGATGAAAATTTATAAACCTGGGTAAAATGTCCTCATAAGCATTTTAATCGATTGGGATTTATCTCTTTGAATGAACCTAGTCTCTATGATAAAAGAAAAGGTATTTAATAGAACTAAAGGAGCATTAGTAATGACCAGACGAGACTGACTCGCCTGAACTGAGCCGACGGGCGGGATTGAATGATGCAATCAGTAAATCAGAAATATTTTTTTCTCAGAACACAAAACTTTTCAAGAAAGTTTTACAATTCCTGTAGTGATTACGGCATATTTATATGCATTTTTTTCTAATTGGAAAATTTATGAGTTGATGAAACTTTCTAAAAGTTTCCAACTATGTATGTATTTCTATCCCAGAGTTTGCATGAACTTTTTTTCTGAAGAGTTCCGTCAGACTGAGGAGGCTACATACATGCTTAATGACATGACATTATTACCGTTCCGTAATGCATTTTCTTCTGACAGTAGAGAAGAGAGGAATATATTATGAAGGGAACATTACTGTCGTAAGGTACATTTTTACTAATATTTGAGCTTAAGGGCATATAATAGACTTTGGAGCTATGTAGGCATCACATGACATGTACTTTCACCGTGACTAGAGGGAATTCTAAAAAGTGAGTCACAATTCAAATCTCAACGCCGTTTATAATGTATGCACATGCCTACCCTAGGAAAAATCAAATCGATATTGACGTATGATGAGATTAGTAAAGACTTCTAGTCTTGAGCTATTGCCAAAGCGCCTTACATTATTCAGATTGATTTCTTCTTTCTCTTCAGGTATCTGCAAGGAGTCCCTACACACTACCTCATGTTGAGAAATTATAAATGATTCAAATTTGCAAACTGGAGAAAATTTTGAATGAAATGTGCATGTGTACTTTATTTCAGGAATATTTTTTGTCAGAAAGAATTTCTTCATCAAAATCATGTAAAAATGTTTATCGCAGGAGAAATAATCCTTTTATAGTAACTGCACTAATATGGCTTACCATCGTCGACTGTGCTGCTTTTATCCATCAACAATATCTGTTTTCCAAATTTCGTTTACTCGCTAAAATTATATTTTTGTTACATTTAAGTAAGAACAAATTTTTTTCTAAACTTTTTACGTTTGGATTCGAATTCTGTTATTTACTACGTGCCAACGTGATTTTCATTCTTTCACCGCCTTTCTCCATTTCCTCATTCTTCATCCGTACCCCCTGATATAAGAAAAATGTGCGTGAAAGTATTAGATATTCTTACATCGCTCACACACTCTCTCTTTCCTTCTCCCAGACCAGTAAAAAATGTAATGGGATCTTGATCATTACATTACAAATGTGTTCTTCTCGCGCTAATGCAGATAGGTATTTTTTGGCAAAGATTTAAGGTTCGCACATTTTCAGAATTTTATATTGGGAAAAGGTGGTAAGCCTCTCGTTCTCCTTGCTCCAGTAGTACTAGTACTACTGCAGGGAAAAAAATGCTGTAGAATTAAACCCAGCGGGCGACTCCACCTTCACCACATGCAGCTTTCTCCTGTTACTATAGCTCCTGCTTGCATTGTCGTTAGTGTGCTTCTGAGAAGAGTGCAATAACAGCATATTTTTTCTCTCTTCATTCTTTCGATCTTCTCGAAAATACTCAAGTGAGTACAATGGTAAATCATTTTTTTACCGCAGGAACATCGACGAAATCTTTGTTTTAACAAAAAAAAACTTTACATGACCTGCATTCATTCTTTCAAAAGAATCTGCTTTTTTTGTCGGCTCCCATTCCCAGAGAAATCAGAAATCAATGCCATTTGCAATTACGCAAACCAAACCAGGCAAGCCGAAGCCGCATACGTTTCCCTTAACCGCTTTTTCAAAAGACATATTTACAACATCAAAACTAGTTGGGCATAACGCATATTTTTGGGTTAGAGTTCTCTGGCACGGCCATAACTTTCATTTTTTTGCTACAGCGGTGTGGAATGACTATAGACATAAATTCCCATAAAAGCTGAGTCTATATCATCATGAAAGACCAAAGATCATGATAATATAGAAGGAAGTGGAATAAAGCATTCATTTATAGCTGGAGAAGTACCACTCTCAAGCGTTTATGCAAGAAAAAAAGTGGAAAATTTATGAGGGAAATTTTTGTCACACAATGGGGCTTTGAGCTTTGATGCGACAGTTTGAAGTGAGTATAATTGCAAGCGCGCACACATTCGGAACACTTTTGAAAATAGATGAGAAAAGAAGTAGCAATAAAAAGAGGGATATAGAAAAAGAGGAGGCAGGAGAAAGTTAGAAAAAAAGTGAAAGGACTAGACTAGGTTATGTATGTTATATGATAACTGAGCCGAGAATGATTTTTTTTATTTCCAGGGGAAAAAACGTAGTGGCAAGTTGGAAATGTAAATGCTTTTCCACTTTGGTTTCCCAGCTTTGTCCGTACCTTCGTCGTCCTCTCCTCCGCGTATTAAAATGCAAACGAGGAAAAGATGAAGGGAAACCTAGTTTTCTCTATTCAAAGTAGGAATAATGTTATTATGAGGTAATACCAAGGAACGTGTTAAATGCATATGGATACACTCCTCACGCCACGACATGTGGAAATTATACTACACCGCTGCTCCTTCTGCTCCCTATACATATGCAATGCGTGCTACGTAATATAGTATTTTGAAGTAGGAAAAAACCACCAAAAAAGTTGGGATATGGGTACATATATACTAGAGGATATCATTCGTGGCCGAAATTTATTATGGGCTCGAGAAATGGTTTTGGAAAGAACACGCGGAATTGTTAATATTCCAGAGAAAATAATAGGGAAACTGTTATTTTTGTTGGAAATCATGTATGTTTGTGTTTGTGCGAGGAGTGAGTGTGTACATAAAGGGAGGAGTCCAAAACGAAAAAAAAAGATCTACGTGGAAATGCTCAACTGGGCCCTATTATTATTCCATCGTATATTAGTAAAAGTACACAAATAATGATGTTGGATGATAATGAGATCGCGATATAAAAAGGGATATTATGGGGCACTGTGAGCAGTAAAATAGGCTTTTTAGGATATTCATACTACAAGGTTCAGATTTATATTAGACATGTAGTATTTTTGTGGTCCATTTGAAACACATTTCAACTCAGGTACTTTAGCGGAGTGGAGTGATGGAAAATGGAAAGGCATGCAGCTTCTTCTCAGGAAAGTCAAAAATTGTAGACAGATCTCGCAACTTCTGAATCTCTCTCTCTGACGAGTGAGGTACTTCAAACTCCAGTATTTTTTTGCGTAGCTCTCACATTTTTTTTCTTCCTCTACCTGAAAATATTTCACTTGTAAACATCATGCATCATGCTTGCTTGCATACGTCGAACTACACACACTCACAAGCCAAACTAAAAAAAGACTGTTGGAAAAAAATGAAAAAAAACTGTTTGATGATAACATCACCGTTTCCCGTCTTTCTCCCTAGAATCCTAGAACACAGAGTAAAACCCAACCGAAAAAGAGAAATTGCGAGTTGCTCCAAAGGACTTAGCGGCAATAATGTTTCAACAAACACTGCACCAATTTTCCTTTGAAATCCTTACGCAAAAGGGAAACCAAGTTGGATGTAGGGTTTTGCCATGCATGCCTCTCTCCTCCACAATAATATTTTTTCATGATTGCGGTTAGCTATACTTTACACACTCTATAAAGACTAGAAAGAAAATTATATTGCATTTTTTTGGAACAGACCAATTTGGAGGAATATTATGTATTTATGTGACTTTTTAATGGAGACATGGTTCCTTTTTTATTATATTCCTGCAATGGAATATTTTAAAAGCGGGAATTACTATACAAATCATTCGACGAAATAGGAGGACTTAAGTCACTTAGCCTCTCAAGCGCAAATTGCATCATGTTCATTCAACCTAAATACTTAGTTCATGACAATGAAAAATACAGAACAAGGCAAATTGTGATGACAAGTAACACATGGAAAAAATTTTACCATGGAAATGTCTATTTTTCTGATCCGATTCCAAAGATTCCCAATAGGGTTTTTATGATATCGTCCAGACTGTTTTAAGAAATGACACCATCAAGTTTCTTGTAGGCATCTCTTGCAAAACATTTTCATGGTCAAATTCAACTTCCGCAAAATGTAGGACGGACAAAGTGAAATATCAATCCTAAGACAAGAAATGAAATCGGTTTCTATGTGAAATATTTAAATATGTCTTCGTAATAAATAGAGGACCTATACTCACAAAGCTTTATAGTGATAACGCAGGAATTCGTCTGTCGTTTGTTTGTCGACTGTCGGATTATATCCGCCAACCTTCAGAACCGTCGTCCCTTCACTGATGGTCTATGTTGATATGTAATACACAATATCATCCTTTTATTATATGAAAGTAAATTCATATACATTTAAGTACAAATGACTGTAGAAAAGGGAACGTGTTAAACTGTATTTGTTCCTGTCGCTGATGCCTAGCTTTTACTTAACTAATTCTGTTAAATAAGACAATAGAGACAAGCTTCTTCTATTTCGCGAAAATGTAGTAGTGAGCAGTGAAGTCAGAAAGCCCGCTCGACGCTTTTTTTACGTGAGCAATAAACTTTGTTGGCTCAAATCGTCAGAAGAAAAGGAGAAAGCACTAGTGCGGTGTGATGGTGATAGTGGTGGTGGCGGCGGAGGAAGCAACCCATGAAATGTTCCTACTTACTACTTACACTTAAAGAATAAGGCGACTCCGTAGCTATAGCAGATATGTAATGTGCGGCATCAGTTTTTCCATAACAAAATATAAATATCAGTAGTTTCCTTCCTTTTCTCACGCAGACAGAACAGAGAGGAAAACCAAGTCCGTTCGAAAACCACGCGACCATAAAAGGAAACAGGAGAGAGAGAAAGACAAGATGTCTCAGCTGACAAGTGCCGTGTGTATGTATGTATGTATGTATGTATGTGAGCGCAAAATGCTTTTGTCTTGACTTTTCTTGACTCTGTCTGAGTAAAACTGCTTTTCACACTATTACTTGAATATAAACTGGAACAGATTAGGTAGAGAGGTAGTATTTTTCGTGTGTCCAAATGGCTTTTTAGAAAGAGGAGAAGCGTTGTCACAAAGTAGTAATGTAGAGTATATATACAGGAGTATTGCAGAACGCCTCTATAATATAATCCCCCTCCTCACACACAGTTTCCCTTTCCGTAAATAAGTATAATCACATGGCACATGTGTTCTTTAATATTGCATTCTCCAAGTAATTTGACAGATATGCTAAAAGGAATAAAATGGAGAAAGTTGCACGCACACACAATTCCGGATAAAAAATACCTATACTTTGCTTGTCGTTGTCTCGAGTCGTCGTGTCGGTGAAAGAATTCGTACCCACATGTCGCTTGTGTACGCCCGCATTATAGCGATTTGGACGGGGAAAGTGGGTGAGTGCTAGTAATAATAATCAACGTCAACGTTTAAAGCTATCATCATCATCGCCATCACATGCCACGTCACATGTATAAACCGGAAGGATAAAAATTACTTTCTCCAAAACGAACCGTAAAAAAATATATATGCATGATGCATATTCCGCAATAGAGAGAGAAGCTTTTCATCGCGCTTTTACTTTTCACCGTTTTCTCCTGGAAATGTTTTGCCCACTACAACTTATGTATAGTGGAGTTTTATTAGTCATGCATGAGGTGGAAAAAATGCTTGAAATCCGTTTCGAATAATGCTTATCTCTTTATATCTGACGTTCTTAGCAGCAGCAGCAGACGAGCTGAGTTGAATTCGTTTTTTACTGCCGTCGTGTTGAAACGCACCTGCTCATTTAAAATGCAGAAAAAAAGAAGTTGGGATAAGCAAGTACGCTTTTATGTGGATGGAAAAAGCGGAAATATTTTTTTCTCCTAATCTTTTTTAGCTCTCTCAGACTAGCCATTTTTTGCTCATTTCCTATTTTTCACGCAAATGAACCCCTGCATAAAAATCCTTTTTATGGCTATATCTTTGCATGCTTGAGTGAGTAAGTAGCCAGGAAGAAAACTACTCTTGTGTAATATTACCTAAAACATATCCTGTGTCCATTAATGACCTTGTTTGTCAGAGAAAAGAAAACAGAGGTGTTTTTAAAAATAACTGCGAAGGAATAAATATGAAAACATTCTATGACGCAAACTGCCACTCATGCAAGACTCGCGTTAAAAATCAAAATAATGGTGGAAATTAATAATGAAACATTCGAGATTTATTATCTATTTCTCAAACATGGTAGAATTATACGTTTCGTGCAATTAAGAAAGGAATGCAATTACGTACAGTGAAAAAAGGCCAAGGGAATGCGAGAGAATTCTGTTAAAAAAATTACTTGAAATGGAAGCACTAAACTTCTTGAAAATAAACCATTCATGAAAGAAATCGTTTTGATTAGTTCCAACTCCTCAGCCCAATACAAATAGAAATTGCAAACTCCGTGCACACGCATGTTGGAGTAGTCAAGGACAAAAGTAAGTTTGCGAGTTGAGTAATAATAACAAGAAATTGGGAAGGCACGCAAGCAAAGCAAAATGAATGGTATAATATTATTGTAAATTTGATCGCCTCACTAAAAGTAAAATGCTAGCGTTTCAGCAGGAAAGCTTGCTGAAACTTGAGAAGTAATAGCACTAAAAAGCTAATGACCTCGGCTGCTATGTTATGGAAAGGGGAATTGTCTAAATTGACAAAAGCTATATTATGGTTTTGTCATACATATTCATTGAATCTACATGGGAGAGAAAGAGGCAGCTCAATAGCAGCACCTGATGAGATGGATTGACATTTTGCGGGAGAAACTTAATCTGTTGATCATTAACTTTTCCTCTTCCGTGGGAGAAAACTGATTTGCATACATATACTGCTACTACTACTACTACAGCGTGAGCGTGAGCGTATGGCCACATCTTTCCTTACTGATATATCCCTTCAGAGAACAGTTAAGCTCCGGTCTGAAAACTTGTTCTTCTTCGAATGATATTATTTTAACGCTGCAGTGACATGGTTGGTGATCGTGATGGTGGTGGTGCAGTTTCCTACGGTGTTTTAACCGTGTCCGGAAGTTTTGTAATTAATATTGCTTAGCTCTGAGAGTGAGTATTACAGAACTTTGCGAAAAAAATACATATACATAACTGGAACTGGAACAGGATTCTCTGAAAGTATAGCTTTCATGAGCGGAGCGGAGCGACCACCGAACCGAACAACACGACACACGCAAAGAGAAATGTTGGTTGCCATTGCATTGGCGCTCCTAAATGAATAGGAAAGCATGTCAGCTTGTGGTTTGCCGTTTGCTGTATAGTTTTTAATATTATGCTTCCTCCTTTAGGACCCAGCCATTTTCATCACTTTTGGCTTTATTAGATTTCATAAAGTTGTTTGCTCTTTCCGCACCGCTACCGTCGTCAGTAGACTTTTATTTTAATACTTTTTTTCGTCTCCACTACTGTTTCGTTCGACAGAAAAAATTGCCATTTTTATAATGACTCAATTATTACGCGGGGAAACTCAAACAACTACTGCATATTTTTAATGGCTACGCAAAACCATTAACTTTGGCAGGATTAAAAAAATAAAATATGGGTTATGCAAATGAAGTGAATGCATGTAATATTCATCTCCACGTGCAACACTTTAGGGTTTTGGCTCTATTGAAAATTTAAATTTTATTGAAGCAATCGAAGGCATATTATGTGTATTTTGTGTAGCATGTGCCACAAAATTGATTTATCAATTTAGATGTTTTTAAATTAATGGAAAATAGATGTGTCCTAGTGTATTTTTTAATTACTTATTGACATGGATACCACTCAAGTAATAAA
The DNA here is from genome assembly GCA_027744415.1 of Seira ritae. Classification (NCBI taxonomy): domain Eukaryota; kingdom Metazoa; phylum Arthropoda; class Collembola; order Entomobryomorpha; family Entomobryidae; genus Seira; species Seira ritae. The sequence continues at coordinate 7,997 of JAHZNI010002898.1, forward strand.
AATGAATTCGATTGTTTTTTCCTGGTTGGTATGGTTTTCTAGCTGGAATGGTTTTGGCCCAAGGAAATTTGCAAAAAGGGTTGCCTAAGCGTTCAATAAAGGTTTTCGGAAGGATTTTAGGTTGCATTATTTCATTCGTATTTTAAGGTCGGCATCCTGGTCACAACAATGATAAAAAGTTAGCATTGAGTTTTGGCGAATGCAAAAAATTGTGATTCTATCACCCAATGTGCATCACCATCAAAGATTGTTGCATAACGCTACATAGTATGTAGCTACAGCTACCTAAAACAAATCATGTACATACATCGCGCAAATATTACTATTACATGCATAATATTTTGCATTCAATATTTTGCATAATAAGTTAAGATCTAGAAGATATAAATCATTGAAAAAATACCGGTTTGTAAAATGAAACCTACATTTATGATGTTTCATTGCGCTTCGTAGGTAGTACATACTATGCATAATCTAAATAAACTAGTCTGTCTCATTTCAGCTTCCATCCACTTGTTTCGTCTCGCTATAAAAATTGACCTTGAAGCTACCATGCTCATAAAATGCAAAATGCCAGCGAATAATATACTATATTGCAATTTCTTTTGAACTCGGGTTTTTAAAAGACGAATATTGACCATTACCGCCAACCATGTAAAAACTCCTGTTGTTTCGGTTGATTTACCTCCAATGTTTAGTCATTAGTTATGCCAGATATTTACATTCAAAAAGAAGTTTTTAATACCTAAAAAGTTAATTTATGTCTATTTTCTTTCATCTTTTTACGAAAAATAATGCATCATAATCATAATGCAAAAATATGAGAATCCCCGGAACGAAAATTTGTCACATGAAACGCAGCGGCACTTACAAAACAGTTGTTCAATCATAGCAGCCTCCTTTTCTGGTCGAAATTATGTACTAAACTTTAAGTATTTCGGTTAGTCGATCAAAGAGCATGAAGCTTGTTGAGCATTGAACATCTCATTTTTCTTGAAATTTTCAATGGCACTACAAGGTGACTGATCAGACCGGTGCATTTTTTGCTTTCTTCGTTTACCGACCAACAAAAAAATTGTGAAGCAAAATGTGCTGACGTTTCTCCTTGCTAAAAACTTACATAGTCCTATACCCTTGCAATGATTCCCATATGTTGCTTTAGGTATCTCCAAATTGGAAGAAACATTTTGATGATTAAGCTTCATTCAGAGAAGAAATTCCATGCTCTTTAGTTAAAGTTCTAACCAAAATTTTGTTACTCGCAGAGAAAGTCACCGTAAAGTCACTCTTTTCAGCTAATATTCTCAAGGGTCCGCTCGTCCCATTCTGCAAACGAAGATCAAAAACCAAGCATAAACTTTCATCGAGGCGAAAGAAAAACCTTACCTCAGCAGATTTGAATGAAAACGAAAAAAAAACTGAAATAATCTTGGATTTTTTTCGCTCCTCTTCCATTTTCGCATCTCCAAGGACCCTCCGTAATATTTTTTTTGGATGGCGCGGCGCATGCATACACGCAAAATATTTGTATTGACTTCCTTGCCATATGGCACATATACAGTACACACATTCCTTCCCTCTGAAAAAAACTAACAAGGGAGAGGAAAAAAATCTTCAATAAACAAACAGGAGAAAAAGCGAATGGTATTATTATCTGGGGAGTTTGTGCGAAAGTACTTTGTGAGTTGTTGCACCTGAAAGTAACTGCTTAAATAAGTTGAATACGAAAGTAAGGAGTTGTGTGGACTGTGGGAGTTGCAGAAACGTACGAATACGAATGAATGCATGTATTTATGTATGTATATATGTATGTAGGCATGTACATAAAGCAATCATCATCATCAAATACTGGAATCTAGTTTCTCCTTCGCATGGAATAAAGGAGGGAAAATAGAGAAGAAGAAAAAACATGCTAAAATCCTCCAAGGAATTCTAGCTTTTCACTTTTGTCTATCTAATCAAAGCAAACAGGCAAACAAGGAGAATGGTCTCTTGCATACAGATACAAACACTCACAAACGCAAAGGAAACCTTCGCGGAAAAAATATTCCTTTTTTCTTCTGGTTTATTATAGCAAAAGAATAAATAGTCGTGTGGCTTGGCTTGGTTTGGCCTGGCTTTGCAGTTTGCAGAGAAGAAAAAAACATTTTCTTGTTGAAACTCTTTTTCTTTTTTATTCTTGGTAACTTGGTAAGCGCTTATTTGTATTTGCTCTTTGAATAAAATAGAGCCTCATACCGTTTTGCGATGTTTGCACATCCGCCAGACAGACGTTCCCTTCGTTTACATGGCATCGCCACAAAATGAAGAAGAAATAAGCCTATTTGTATGGAGGAATGCAGTTGGGCACTATTTTCAGAATGGGAAAAAATAGCGACAGTCTCGGTTTTTCTTGGCGAGAGTGGGAGGGAGGCATAAATGGAAACTGTTTCACACGCAATAATTCAGCGTATGGTAAATGTAAATATGAGCAATATATTTATGGAGTAATGTTGCAAAGCGTCATAAATTTATAAGAGATAGAACTGATTTAGATTTAGTTTTTATTGCATTGCATCAAAGCGATGCATTGATCGAGGTTTTGTTTTGCATCACAAAATAAGCAAAAAATTAAATGAAAATATGAATCAGTGAGACGGATAAACTCCTGAATGAACTAGACCATCATCTCATTAAGCAATACTGCGAAACAATTTCTCCATTACTGTCAACTTTCCTTTCTGCATTTATTTGTCTAATACATAATGACATTGAAAATGAAATTCTAAAAGTTTCCAGCCAAGCCACAGAATATTTTATAAGACACTTTGCTTCTTCCCTCTCTTCGTAAATGAAAGTGAAAAGGTGCACGTGAAAGTACTATATATGCAAATTCCAGAAAAGGTTGCATAACAACAATAAAGATTTGCTCGCGACTTTTCCTAACTTCTATCGCTTTCATTCCCAGACAAAGCCATTGCATAATGAAATACCATCATCCCACAATGGGAAGTAGTAGGTAACCAATTACCCACCAATACTTAAGGCTTTTGTTGCTTCAAATTCACATTTTTTCTCTTTAAATATTTTCGCTGCTGATGTCTGATCAGTTCGACTTGTCCAATTCAAAATAAAATAAGTTCAACATTTTCTTTTCCAAACTTAATTTTCATCCCTTGAAAAGAATTTCTACAGTCGCTTCCCATTCATTCCCATCCTATTTCGCTTCATATTGCATCTCATCTTCTCGTCACCTTTCCCATTCTTATGCAAATTAAACAGTGTTGTCATGCGTTGCTCCCGCTTCGTTTCATTTATATATTTTTTCCCTTGCAACATCACATCACCAAAACTTTTAGACCTTACCTTTTTTCAAGAAGAATTAGATTTAGACGTGATGGAAGTGTAAAATGTTTGTTGCAGCAAGGGTTCAGAATGCGCTGCTGCTGCTGCACTGCGAGGGTGACGAGGAAGGTACTGAATGTCAATAGGGTGCTTATTGTCAATGCTGCATTTACAGTGCAATCAAATTTCAAGTTTCGGAACACAAAATACAAAACCTGCAATAAATACGTTTGAACTTCCACATTTTGAAATAATGTGTACTTTCTACTTTTCATTGAGCAATCTCTTTCAAAAATCCATCGCAATTACCCTTTAAGTGGGGAAAGGAAAGAGTCTACTCCGGCAACATTGCCCATGCCCATGAATAATAGCAACACGGAACTCTCATTCCTTCCTTGATAGACCATCGTTTCTGATGGGCTATTAAGATACTCGCTTTTGACTGGAGCGACATTTTTCGAGTTTGTGACAACGACATTTCGAATTACTATTGCTGTGTGGAGTAATTTTTTGTTCGAGATAATTCACTCAAGCTCTAATTTAGCTGCAATAATGCAAGCAGAAGCAGATACTTATTTCACTTGAGTATTCAAATTACGTATAGAATTATTTCTTCCAATGTCATGTCATACGAACTTTCAATTTCTACCAAGCTAAGCTATCATTTCATTTCACTTAATTATAATGTAAGCCTTGAATGAAGTGCATTTCTTGACAAATTAATGATAGACTGAACTGAGTAGCCGAGCATCAAACAAACCAAACCTAATATTATGGACGTTAACAAATAACGGCATTATGTCATTTTGAATGTGTGTGTAGGTATATACATAGTTTGTGCTGTAACAGTTGTCATGAATTTCTCATCGACTTTCGCTGACAAATCAATGAAAAAAATTCTTAATTTACTTATTCATGCTATGATTGGAATGTGAAGTGACATGCGAAGCGTAAAACAATTTCGTTTCATCATTTTTATACCCACCAAACGTTTTCCTCTATTTTTCAGCAATTACTTTTAGTGCATCTTAATCGAACACTTTTTTCTAGCACTGTATCCCGGGAAAAACCATGACGATTATTGATTTGTCCCAAAAAACCAGAAAAGGTTTAAAAAACATAGACATGAAAAGGAGAAATGTTAGGAAAGCGTGTTTTTTTTTGTTTTGGCAGTTGATGTCTTAATATCCGTTTCACTTGACTAAATACTCGACTCACTCAGTCCCATCGATCAATAAAAATCCATTGGGTGAAGTAAGAAAAAATCAATATACCTATTCCTTCATGTTTACCTGCTGGGCTAAACTGAACCACTGGGCGTATAAGTATGTATGCATGTATTTGGGTGTTTAAAATTGCGAAGTAGAAAAAAATGAACAGCTCATAATTGTACATTAGAAATATGATGTGTTTGAAAATGAAATTGGTTTGAACTCTTTGTCTTATCTCCCGACAAATTTATTACTTTCAGGTTTTTTTCTTAATTGTCTAACAGCTTTCTATCACCAAAGAAGTTTACCGCGTACACATTATGATGGGATGATAAGGGGAAAATGCTAAAGATTTTGAGATTTCCACTGTACCGTGAAAGAATCAATAAATTGAAGAAGCAATAATCGAAAGATACATTTTTCATAGTTTGCGGTAACTTTTCTGTCGCCATGCAAAAACCTCTTGAAACTTATACGTAAGCATAGATACATGCTGATGTTCTTTCTGCAATGCTCCCACAAGTAGTGAGCGCTTTAAAATGTAATTGGACGGGAACGAACGGAATGAGCCAAAATCCTAGTCCTTGTAAAAAAAGCCAGCGTGAAATATTGCAGAGAAGGATGGACGTAGACAGGACAGGTCCGGGTACGCCAAGAAACTGACGGTCTATAATACTACAGTTGCGGTGAAAGGGAAAGAATAGTGACGCCATAGTGTCCGCTTTCATCATCAAAACTGATAGGTATCTGGAAAAAAATGGAGCCATGAGCTAAATTGAACTGTTTTCGGACAATATTTTATACATCTGTTGTTTACTTGATTGGCGATGTCTCATGTTTCCATAAATAGAGAATTGGGGAGCTCCCAGAGAAAGAAAACCCGAGGAAAAAATATTAAGCCATGTACATACATACAAATATCACAGACCAGAAGGCCACGAGAATGAGACACGAAATAATTCAGACATTTATTTACACTCGCTGTCCATCTAATCCTTCAGAATTTTCTTTTGAACAAATTTTACAACAGTAAAGCGGAACCAATGAGACTACGACTAGACTGGATATACTCATGAAAAAAAATAGTTTTTCATTTATTTGCATTTTTACCCAAGAGCATGAACATGGCATGGCATGGCATGGCATACCAATCTCCGCAAATAATCTTGAAGTATCATCCTTGTCAAAATCAGGGAAAAAAAGAGGCACAACAATATCATCATTTTCATCCCTCATATGTCATCCTCTGAGAGCGTAGCAACAAAAGCATAGATCACTCTGCACGAGAAGATGTCTGGACAAAAAAATGTATTAATATTGAAACGAGTGGCTGCTGACACAAATAATGAGCGTGGGGCACATGAAAAAGCACCATCCAAAATCCAACCCAGGAACGTTGTTATTATTACTATGTACTTCAAAAAATGTATGTTGTAGTATGTATACCAAGGGCACTTGAATGAATTACCAGTTGAGTCAGATAGTATAGTATATTTTTTCTCCTGCCGTTGAGCTGAGCTGAGTTGAGTTGAGTGCCACGTTGAATTATGATTTTCCATATTACCCTTCAACATGCTAGCATGCTCTAGGTGACAGCCAATAATTTGTTTGACATCCTTTATGAAGCTGTTATTGTTGTTTGCCAGCCCGTGTGCTACACCCTCCTCAAGTAGCGTTTTATGGTAATGTATTTCGAAAGAAAAATTGAACGGACGAGCAATAAGTATACATGAGCTTACAAGAAGGAGCAAAAAAATAACGAGAATCTTATTATAACCGTCTTTAGCTCACCAGTAATTGTATAGCAAAAAGTGAAAGTGAAAGCAACTTATGTATTATGCTTTCACTTTGACAAGGAATATCTTAACCTGTTATTTGAATTCTTCGAGAAAGTAAAACGCTTTTCTTCAAATAGACATGGACTACTGGTTTCCCAGGTTTTTTAAAGTTTTAAAGTAACACCTAGTTTTATGGTAATGTATTTCGAAAGAAAAATTGAACGGACGAGCAATAAGTATACATGAGCTTACAAGAAGGAGCAAAAAATAACGAGGATCTTATTATAACCGTCTTTAGCTCACCAGTAATTGTATAGTAAAAAGTGAAAGTGAAAGCAACTTATGTATTATGCTTTCACTTTGACAAGGAATATCTTTACCTGCTATTTGAATTCTTCGAGAAAGTAAAACGCTTTTCTTCAAATAGACATGGACTACTGGTTTCCCAGGTTTTTTAAAGTTTTAAAGTAACACCTACCCGTTTCAAATATTTAATGGCTCATCCAATCCAGTCCTATTCTTCAGACTTCAGACTAGCTTATTTTTAGAAGCTATAAGAAACAGTAAAATTGCTAAAATCTTCCATTAATCTTTCCACGCTTTTCCATGCATATGCATCCCTTCGTAATAATAATGCCGTCCTCTTTTCCCTTCGAAGGTTTAAGTCTAAAGTAAAACGCGCAGGTAATGTAGGCCCAGCATTAGGACATATTAGATGACGCATTAGTCCACGAGGACGTTATTTTTCCCAATGCAAAAAGGATGGGAATGTACATAACTGTGCACAGGCTTCTGTTTCTCTCAGCAGGAGGAACTCTGACAGAGGTGAGTTGAGTAGTGGGTACAGCTACAGTTTTCG
>JAHZNI010002899.1:0-10987 GCA_027744415.1 Seira ritae
TATTTATATTGTTACAAGAGGGCACTTCATATTGTACTTATGCCGCTTGACCGCGCACGCAATAGATGAGGAAGAGGAAAGTAATTCCTGGAAGGAATTGAATATAAGATACGAGCTCAAATCTCAATTTCAAATTTCTCAATGCTCAAGCAAACCAATACTTCCACCGAAAATATCCCATATTTCCTCCGGCTTCAAAAGGCGATTTGTGCTGGAACACAGCACACGCAGAATCTATGAGCCAGAGCCTTGTTTGTGGGATCGTTCTAAGCGCTCAATATTTTTAACGGAATGAAATTTTGCAGATGCAATAACTTCGGTGGAGAAAAGATCCAACAAAAAAGTGCTAGATTTATTTTTTAATACTTCTCAATATTATTTCCTTCTCGGAATAATAATACCCTTGTGCTTATGTGTGTGTATGTGATGTGATAGAGAGCGTGATATCCTCGCCATTACATCTTCTTCACGTGGACTATATAGGCGATCGCAACCGTCAAGGAAGAATAATACTTTTACTTTAAAAAATATTACTGATATTAAAAAAGCTCTCCTTCCGGACATTCCGCAAGCATTTTATTCCTGAGTATCACAAAAAAATGACTAAAAATGTATTATGGAAAAATATCCCATTTTATGGGAAAATTTTGATTTTGAATCCCTTCTCTTCTAGAGCTAAAAGGAGAACCAACCCCTATTTATTTGAAAATGCTGAACCATGAACAGGCTCAGTGAAGACTGTTACTGCTTAGCTATGGTCAGACTCATATCATCGCGCGAAATATTATGATAGGGAAGGAAGTGAGCTAGAAAAAGGATTAATATTGTATCCTCTTCGGAAAACTGAGTATTCCTCAGAAGTAGGAAGAAGTGAATGCAAAATCTAATGAGAAGACTAGAGGAAAGACTCTGGAAAACATTTTAAATTATGGACTACGTATTACTTTCACATCCAATTTCACGGTTTAGATGTTCTAGGCTAGTCGTCTTCAGAAATATACGGCGTTCTTCTTCTCATTTTCCCTTTTTCTCGTTTCCTTCCCATCCTAAAAATGCAATCATAAGAATATAACTGATACTTTATTATGATATTTATTTCACAGGGACGATTTCGATTACACTCCACTGTTCAATTTTAAACGAAGAAACGCACGGCTTGAGCATCAAGGAATAGAAGTAGCACGAAATGAGGAAAAATAAAAAGATACTAAAAATGTATCTAATTTTATTGGAAATGTGCTTATCAATCTACCAATGGAATCGGAATCCATCCAAGCTTTACGGCATTATCGAATATCACTTCCACTTGGAAATCGAATTATGTAGTATGTCCTGCGAAACGGGTGCATCATTACATATTCTTGAATGTCAGTAGTCAAAAGCGTAGACATTCCAAATGGCCCATCAAATTTCAGTTGTTGGAATAACTAATCCCAGAAATATAACCATCAGGTTACGTATAGTACGTGAATGAGTTTTATCATCGCAAATAATTCCGTTGAAGTCAGACACCTACGTACTACGTACCCACCAGGTCATCTCGAAAACACCATAAAATCGTGGCGAAATTGATCAAAAATTGCTGCTGCGAATGATGACACTCGAGGTAAAGTGAGTTTTGTTTGAAGAGGTAAACGACTTGAAAACATTGGAATTTGAAAGCTCGGCATCTTACAGTATATTTTCGAAGTCTGTCAGACAGGCGAACAATAGGAAAATCTACAAAAGACCAAATGGCTTAACTTTTTGATGGGACACAGAATGAGATTATCATGATGATAGCATGGCATATAGGATTCCGAATTTTTTTGATGATTTGTAAAAATGCATGTGGGGAAAGTATATAATAGAAGCTTGATTTTCTACCACCGGAATTACTTTTTTTATACTCGTGTCGTAAATGGACTTGAAATTTGTTGAATGCATAATAGAGAAGCAAAACTAGATACATACACAGATATATAGATACACACGAGGATGATATAAAACGCATAAGTAGATTTCAAGTGAAGTGAGTCTTGAAGCACTTAAATTTTCTGAATAAACTACTCAAACTCATGGCTGCTCTCTTTTCTCATTTTTCCTTCTCCCTTGAAAGTTTTTTTACTACTTTTTTTCGCTTGAAACATGCATATTATACTGTACCAAAGGGAGAGAGAGGGAAAGAGATGAAGAAGGAAAGGGAATAAAAAAGAAAATGAGATTCAGTGGCGATTTCGTTTTTATTGCTCCATCGACTTTTGCATTCATTCATGCACCCGAACTTCTCTCTATATTTTTTCCCTATTGATTTTCTCACTTTTGCTTTATACTTCGCTCTCCGGTCAATGTGACATGGATGGATGCATAGAGATGTGAGTTTCGAAGGGGATGAATGAACCCAACTTGTAGTTTTTGTGTTGGTGGAACAAGTGTGAATATTATATAACATTTTGGATCTCCGGTCGAGATCTCAGTCTCTTAAATTATTCCGACTGCATAAAGTATTTTTTACGAATAGACGCATTTGAATGCTTCAACTTAGATCAGGAAAAAAAATCGGATCACCGCAACCAAACCCAATGCAATGCAATGATCATCCTTCCATTATTGGATCAGCAATCATGCATCACTACTGACATCATCAACCACTTCACTCTGTCACCAGAAAAAATTATATATTATTGAGATCGGGATGTGTGCCTCAGTGTCATTTATGACATGCCGACAAAAATATTCTTCCCCATTTTTACTCGAAAAGACGAAAACAAAAGACAGCTCTGGAAAAAAAGAAAATTTACTTATCATAATTTTCTCTTTTTTGGAATGCAGGCGGACATGTAGGCAATAGCTGCATGTGCGGAATGTAATCTTTGGAGTGACTGCACTATACAGCATCCCCACATTTAAAGTCTGCCCATTGAACTGTGGGCATCTTCCCAGGAGTTCCCCTCTTTTCACCGCCTTCACTCCCAGAACTATTTCCCGTTCCCGTCGAGTAAAAAAAGAAATAAAATTCATGATGACATGACACATCTATATATTTTACATTGACTGATTGTAAGAGAATAGGAGGGAAAACGGAATGGAGTTCCTCACACGTTCGCCTGCTCTGCTTCATATTCATGTCGAACCGTGATCACGGGGTGGAACGATTCTATTTTTTAGCAAATGTCCAACAAAGTCAATCTGAAAACTTACTTATTTTATCATTTTTTGTAGCATATTTTGTTATGTTATGGAATGTTCCAACTACAGTGAAGGAAAACATCTTTCTTAAATTTTAGAATTAGAAAACCTGAATTTGTTTGAATTCGTTGGTCTTTGCGATAGTCCACATTCATGGTTTTTTTGCCTTTCATTTGCAATAGTATTCTCGGTAGACTAAAGTAGAAAGTACGCCAACCCCATATATTGGATAGCAAAGCAAAAGCATCAATACATATCATGTGCAAAGGCCAACCCTGTGTTATGCTTACTGCGATAAATATAATGTATTTTATTACCATTCTTCAATATTTTCTACGATCCTACGCTTAGGTCTGCTCTCGACTGATATAAAATGGAATGGAAGACAGGAGAAAGCAGGGAAAAGGAAAAAACAGAAAAGCCGATGTAAAAATAATCTTTGAGGGACTTTCATATTCCCAAAGCTGCAGTTAAATGTAAAAGCAATATATTACATTGAATACGCGAAACTTGTAAAACGCAGCGATGTAAAACTTGGTTGGAACGATATTTTTGAATTTGGTGCACGCAGACAGTTCTTGGACAGCAACGAAATTGGAGGAAAAGATTATGATGAATCTCCCCATTTACAACAAGTACCTATGGATTCTTCCAATATATATTTTTTCGGGAATCCCTTTCATTTAAATGTCAAAATGGAGAAATACACATACACCTTTTCAGAGTGCCCTGTAGATTTTCAAAAATTGTTGGAATGCTCCGTTAGAGTCTAACGGTTAGACTAATGTAATTTTAAGACCGGAAATAGAATATTCAGACCATTTTATGGTGCCTCTAGGAAAAGTATGAGGAATATGGAAAATCATACGAAGCTATGACTTTATAGGGCGAACTCAAGTTAACTTACAGGAATGGGAATATACAGTGCATCCATCCATTCCGGTTTGTTTTTTCACTAGCATTAGAAATGGCAGGATTTTTATGCGGTCAGTGAATGGAAGAAGAGGTAATACGAAATGATCCCATTCTAGCCCAATAATAATATATTCTCCATATAACTGTTACACTTTTTTTGGATTTACGTTCCATTACATATTACATCACATTACATCAGACATACACTCGGAATTGGAATTGCTACTTGTAAATTGGAATTGGAAATTGGAGGAAGGAAGAACCAGTGAGAGAGAGCTTATATATTGATGTTCAGCCGCAGGAACCGCAGCCATTTTCTATTCCCTGTATGGACATGGAGTAGCCATATTCCAATTTCCTACCGTAAAATGGATATTATTCATGACGCATCTTACAATATTACTCTATCTCATAGCATATTCGCTTATAAATTTAAGTGGTCATGTGAAAGAAGATTATGCTACCGATTCCGGTGGTTTTATACTGATACTAAAATTGGTAATCGAGAAAAGGTAATATTTTCCTTAGGTAGTGATCACAAATAACCATTCATTGTCGAACTACCTGGAATCGTAGTCGGAGCTACATAAGTACGTAAGTACATTACGATCTGTACATAGGTAGTTTGTTCGTCTTTCCGCTTTTTATTTTGCATCTCGATGTATTCAGTTCAGAATTATTCATGATGAAAAAACTACCAAATTAGTAACGGGACACTACGAATTCCTTTGTTGGAAGACTTTAGTATTTTATCTCTTTTCCAATTCGTATTGATCGTTTTCGAATCACAAAGTTCTTTTTATACTTGACTGAATACAGAAATGAAATGGGAAGAAGGGGAAAAGGAAAGTCAAAATAAGCCTTCTCAATCCTGGACTTTTCTATCTACTCAAGAGTGGACCTGTCTACTTATTCCAATGTATTTATTTATTTTTTATCCTTTTTTGACAGTAGCAAACGGTCATCTCGATCATGATGATTGCAATGGTGTCGCATGAAAAAAGAAGAAGGCTTTATTCATATCTGTTACGAAACCATCTCGGAGTACTATAGCATTAAGCATTATTATTCCAACGAAATTGAAGCTCCTGTTATCGAAATGATACTTTTTAACGAGATGGATGGACACGACGCGACGTGTGACGCACAGCTCTTTTGAGATAAAAAATGAAAGCCCACACACACTTGAGCGTACGTGAGTAGGTATAAAAAAGATGCTATCGATAAAATGATATCCCAGCCAGCAAAGGGATTGTGACATTGTGAATGGGTGATAATAGGAGAACTTTAGACATCAAAGTATATGCTTTTGCTAAGAATAATAGCCAGTGCGTTCAGTATAAGTTATATATTTCCCTAGATTTGTAGAAACATTCAGATGCTATTCACCTTTTAAAAGCTACCCTTGAATCGGTCATAAAAAGTATAATTTAAAAAAAATACGAATGTTATGTGATCATTTAAACTTAACGCAGTGAGCCACTATCATTGAATCACTCACAGTCATTTCTAATATAAGTTGGTTGGTAATAATGATAATGGTATTTTATATCTCAATACGCCGTAGTCCTTACTACAAAAGAGAATTCGCCAGCAATATGAGTAAACATACTCCCTTGATGATTTTTTTAGAAGACGAGATGGTCGGATGGCTCAAAAAGAAGCAGTGTCAGTTTTTCCTTCCCCCTTCCTACTTATTTCTCCATGCCTGTCTGTCTCCTTATTTTGGAAGTGTAGTGTTGTTACATAATAATGGGCATTTGTGTGCTGTGAAGTCAACTCAAAGCTGAATAGGATTAGCAGTCCTTTTATCTCCTGTTATGCACAACTTTCCTTTTTTCAACTTTATTAGCAGTTGACCAAGGCTGAATGCTGATAGGATGGAAATGTTTCGTTGAAAAAGGATGACGATGGGCTTATGTTACTTCTCTTTCTTCTTTTCTTTCTCGTTTTTCTTTAATACTACTTATTTAGTCAGTCAGCCAGTAAGCTTGAAGGATAGCAAACAAAATTACTACCTTCTCTCGTTTTTCCCTATTTTTTCGCCCTTATCACCAGTCCACCAAAAAAACTTTCCTGTTTTCTCTCTCTCTTTTGACTGGATTTTGTCTTTGTGAATTTTAGTTTGTTTGATGAAAAACTCTACTAAGCTTTGAAATAAAGTCTGGAGAGCACCAAGCGGCACCAAAATGACATCAAAGGAATGGTCAAAAAAAATTCAGATATGGGAGAAGAGTACAATATATATTCTGTAAAGCAAACATCGAGATGCGACTGGAATGAGGAAGAGATGCAAAGAGAAAGGAAGGAGGACTCTATGGAAAGTTTGAGGGTGACTATGCGTCATTGTAAATTGAAATGAAAAGCAGTACTTTTTCAAAGTCAAGGAAGACGTTTTTTATAACAATGGAATTGTGTCTTACGCGCTTACATCGGAGAGAGCGAGCGGGCAAGGGAAATGTTTGCATTTCCTTTTTCAAACACTTGCATTCGTTCTTGATTAAAACAACATCAAAATATTCCTCCTACTAAATAAAAGGCATGGGATGAAAGTTGAAGAAAATAAAATATATATATCCCCAAAATGAAAAAAATCAGTCATTCGCAACAGACTGATCTTGAGATCACCCTGCCTTGAAAAACTTGCATCGGAACTGGCAAATGGGGGAAACGGATGTCAATATGAATGTATGATCACTTGCTCTGACGGAGTCCGTCCATCAACATCCTTCCGTACTTGAGTTTAATATGGGCAGCGAGAGAGATGAGGATGCATACAGATCCCAGTTCTCATCATCGTTGTTTTTGTAATGTAGAGGAATAATCCCTAAAGGCTTTGGTATTCTTGGTTGAAGAAGGCATCATAATATTCCCTTTCACTTTTACCCTCTTTCCTTTTCCAAAAAATAACATCAGTGAAAACAAAAATCATACATTTGGGGAATGAGAATGTTGAATCAAGGGTTAAAAGCCATCACCCTTCCATTTCATATTCGTAGTACTCGGTCTCGGTAAAGTATATGGGGGACCACTAATGCGTCTTTGATCATTTCTTCATACAAGCAGTACATGTAGTATGCATACGTGCATTACAAAAAGATTTAAAAAATCGTGTGCGCATTGGCTCAACCCTTTTCCCCGTTGGGCTGGATGCAACTTTTGAAAATAAATCGGGGATGGCAGCCGTGAGTACTCTCTACATGGTTAGTTCAGGCAGACAAAGGGCAATCATTATTACCATTACCATTGTTTATGTTCAGGCCTTTAAAAGACGATCATGTTGAAATCTGTATGGAATGGATGGAATTCTTTCATGGATGCAAACAAAGCGTTTTAAGTATTTTAAGTAATTTCCATAAAGGAGCACAAAGAAGTCAAGTTACTTCGAATGAGTAAATGCAAAAGAAACCCGAAGAGAATAATATTTTGGAGGCAGTATTATAGCACAGTGATGTCAATATACATAAATATTAAAAATTCCGAGGAGGGGTTTTTCTGCCAAAAAATGATGCTACTTGTAATAAGTTTTCTCCAAACCTAATCTATTCCCAGATGACCTGTGAGATGCCTCTTCTCTTCTTTTAGTACCGTAACATAATATTATACTACTACAGCTACATTAAAAAGTCTGCTTCAGATCTCATCCCAAGCTTTCCACTTTCACCCTCCTCTGTCATCATGAATAACTTGGTGTGTGGCGGTGAGATAGAGTGCATGTAAAAATACAAATAAAAGTGGCTACTATTCAAGCCATTATTCCAAACTGGCTGACATGACCCATTCAAAAGATAAGGCTTGTGTGTGTAGTGTTGTGTATCATCATCAGTTCACATTATCTCTTTTCACAACTTTCAGACGTCTTGACTTCCTTCTTTTCGCAGCTTACTCCTAGTCTAGTAGTACCACTTGAGGCACACGGAGCTTTCTGTTTATGTATTATTTTTGCGGGATTCAGAGAGCGAATGTAAATTTTTACTGGTGAAAAGTTGAGTAGGCAGCGAGGCATTACGCAAAGCCTTTGAAGAATATGAGATCCCATCTGCTTTGCAATAATGTATGCTGGTTTTATGTGAATGGTGTGTGCTTTCTCTTGGATGTCTTGAATTCTTCTTTTTATCTCTTTCTTCCTTTCCTTCATCTTTGCATGGAATGGAGGCGGTAAAGGAATGCAAGGATGGAAATGATGCAACATGGAATACATTAAAGGGCATAAAAGCTTATTGCATTATGGTGTATGTACACTTAATGAGCACGAAAGAAAACAGTGGGTCTCAACTAAATTAGAGTTATCAGCCGTAAACCTGTCGGAAATGGGAGAGTAGCACTGGCTATATTATAGATATTAAGGAAGGACATGGGGAGTTGTAAAGCCTCGGAACGATGAAATAACATCGTCTTCAAAATTTTACATGAGCGAGCACTGAATAGCTTCAGTCTAGCCTTGCGCAAGAAATACGTGTCTAGAAGGCAAGGTAAGCATACGCGGTGGGTTTATGCATTTTGTTTTAGGGAAAAATTACTTTCCCTCAATTACGACTTCTCCTTTTATGATTCATGCGGTATTTTTTATCTTTTCTCGGCAAACATTACTACTTTCCCCCGACCCCCGGTGAACGTGTTACACCATCTCCATCTTCTCAAGTTTTATTATCAAGATGATTTTGAATAAATGTGAGGGAAAAAGTCAATTTGAAACCTTTGCCGTAGCACTTTCTCCCCTTTTATGTTTACGTAAGCAAAACAAAATTTTCCTCTTATTTTATGCGGGGGCATTTATTATAACACCTTAAATTCAGAGTCGTAAAAGGGCCGTCTTTACCCAGTACCTATTTAGCTAACCGCATAATGTCGTCATTTTAAAAAGTAATGCACGTAGGAACAATATGAATGGATCTGATATGCCAAGACCACACCACCTGCTCTAGTAGCACCGCCGCAACTAGAACCACCTCGCCACATCCCCAGTTCATGATAAGCGATCTGGTCAACGAAATCTTTTAGATTTGTGCATACAAAAGACGCTTGAACTTCTGGGTGTAGTGCGATAGCTGTATCTCTCCTCAAGCTTTAACTTGGTGGCTTGTCTTCTCACAGAAATAGTGGGAAAAGGAGTGTGTGGCCTTTTTCTCTTTTCTCCTTTAAAGCTCCGTTCCCCCACAAAAACTCGCATAAAAATTTATGAGGTCATTTAAGTATATCTTCTTAAAGCTTAAAATACTTGCCATTTCACCCTCTTTAAGATGAGCGTGTTCCACTCTAATAATACTCATATAACCCCTCACTCAAGTCGCAACTTGTGTATAAATGCGGTGGTGGCGCATATTTTTATGCTGAAATAGTGGTTCCGTCCAAAGCATAATAACTTCGTGTACCACCACTACCTCCTCACTATGATATACATACATACGTACATACATACATACATTTCTCCAAAAGAGAAGTGAAAATATGTATGCATTAGTAAAACAAGTGGAAGAGTGAAGTGGCAGATAGCACAACCGCAACTTTCTCTTAATATTTTTTAGAAGAGGAGATAGCATTTCCCCTTCTCCCTTCTCCACTTTTTTATGCTCTATATTAATGTTTTTTAGACTTTTTTCTCTACAAATTATTCATGGTGTGATTTAGATGCACATTAGGAAATGGTCTTCGGACCTTTTCCTCTCTGGAGGGATCATGATGTTCTGGAATAAAATAGTGGCGAGGAGGAAGACTCACTTGGAGAAGGAGAAGAAATAGTATCATGCACAACTTATATAAAACTGAAACGCAGTGATGTGGTGCTTCTCAGCCTGTTTTATTCTCTTTTTACTTCTTGTTTATGTATTACCAGTCAGCGTAAAAAACTAACTTTTTTCCTTAAACAAAATACATGCAGTATTTCTCCATCCTTTCTCCTCCACTACTACGCCTATGTGTACATAAACAAGGAAGATGAATGAGGGCAGGGAAAATGCTTTAAGACCAAAACCACAAAACTTGAGAGAGAAGATAAAAAACTTTCTTCCAGCCTTCTTTCGTATTCTAATGTTTTCGTGCATGCATATGTATATTTTCCATGAAATGAGAGTAAATTTTAGTTTGCATGCATGTATGCATCTACCACTACTCCGTGTTGTTTGTTTAGAAGAGAAAGCAGAAAGTTAAAGGGGGCACGAAACATCTCCAACCCTAAGACTGAGACTACAGAAAGTAAAGTTGCCTTTCACAGTTGACTGCTAAGCCCGCCCGCCGCTGCCTGCAGAGAACTTATAAATAACTGGAAGCAGCGCTATTTTATTGCTGAAACTATCTCGGTTTTCTGTTTTCCCATGTGGTGGTACTATTACAATCACAATAGCATCCCGACTAGGTACTTTAAAAGATAAGATGAGTATTGCAAGTTAGACACGAAATCTCGCGATGAATATCTGTCCACTGGTATTTAACTGGACTATTTAAGTTGTCCCACTTTTATTTTTTAAATGCTTCCTTATTATTAAAAATCAAACCATAAGAGCGTAATTGACGACTGGAAACATTCAATATTAATTTAGTCGAGCGAGACATACCTGAAAATAAGCTATTCTAAATCCTTGAACATTGATTGTTAGCTTTAGTGGGAATAATAATTGCTTAAGTCATTATATCATTAAAAAATCAGTATCTACCAGTTATGAAAACATGTTTATGAATTACCGTTATGGGTGCTTGATATAATTTACAGAAATGGATAATTATAACCTTTTAACAAAATCCACCCTTCAAGGGGTCTATAGATGATACTTCACAACATAGGTCGGCATAAATCTAATGTATTCATTCCTCTTCATTCTTTTTGCCCCAAATTTCCACTCTCTTCCTTCCTCTTCACTTCACGATTTTTAAAAACGAGAAGCGCTTCACTCCATCATAACAATAACTT
>JAHZNI010002900.1:0-10626 GCA_027744415.1 Seira ritae
ATGTAGGTAAACAATATGCGATTGAGTTTTTTTCCGGAAAGGGAAAGCATTAGTATGTATAACGTACATAATATGCATTGGTGAAGATGACAGCATTTACTGGTAAAATATCAAAACAAAATTTTTTTGTGCTTACCTTTCAAACGCCTACTGGTTCTTCGAGGTGAGTGACAGTCTTTCAAATGGAGAGAAAATGTCCCCGAAACAGAAACTTAACAAAATAATGGGAAGGAGTTGTGGTTCACTCGAAGTCTACTATGCATATATTATATTATCGTTCCTTCCGCCATTCACGAGCAGAAGACTATATGATGATGATGATTATCATTATTATGTAAAGTGGTACAAATAAGTAGTAGCTGTAATAGTTGTGGTGATCGAAGGAGACGAATTGTGAAAGTTGATATAATAGAAGTCTTCATGTTTGCTGCATAATCGGTTTGATTTTTCTGGAACGAGGAGGAGGAGGAGGAAGGAGAAGAACATGTTAAATGTCACTTGTCTTGATGCATGATGTTGATGATGGCTCTACGTCTGTCTGTCAGATTCCTACAGGCTTGAGTGCTTCACAACAATATTTCCTATATTTTCTGGAGTATACTGTGAAACATTAAAAAATGAAATGAGTGTTGATTATATGATGACTCTCGAGAAATTTATGGGGATTGTTGGTGAAAGTCTGATGGACGCTTATAAGATAAAGGCATTATATGATATGAAATGAGGAATGCTAGCTTTCTCACTGAAATAGAAAAAACTTTATTAATATGCAAATCTATGGCAAACACTTGACTATTTCAACTTTCAACCGCTCCGGTCATATAGCTAGCTATCTAGTCTCCTGTGACGACGGAGCAAAAATTGGGGTTTTAGTATCTGTGCAAACAATCTGAATTCGATTACATGTAAATTATTAGTGCTACTCACTAGAGCCTCGTGGCATCAAGTCAAGTCCATCAGAGTAAAAAAAAGTTTGTTGTGTGTTTGCATTCGCAAAAGCTTTTCCTTATCTCCCTTCACACTTTATGAAGACTAAACACTTTCAATTTATAAAATAATGATAAAAATACCCTCATGCAGTTCTCCCGCTGGAAAATGAGCAACTAAATAATTTTTTGCAGAGAAAGAGACAGCGTTTTGTAACTTTGAAAAACATAAAGTTATGTCCACAAAAAATCCTAATGAACGAAATGACGACTTTATTTTTTCACATTGGATCAATTCCAGGAATGTATTCTTATTAAAAACTTTATTTCTACTGCTACTGGTTGGCTAATAAACTTTTTACTACGACTCCAGCATTTTTCCTCCCTTGACTTCAAAAAATGGAGAAAAGAAATAGAAAAAAAATATATTACAAAGATTTTTTTATATTTTCTGAGGGAGTAGCAGCAGGCTTTCTTTTTTATTTGTGAAACAGAGAGAAGATGACAAGACAAGCTCAAGTTCGACTCGTCCTTCCTGATTCACCCAGCTTTTATCTTTCTAATCAACTGAAAAATGTAGAAACTAGAAATGCTTTTTTCTCTTGCGGTAGTGCAAGTCAATCTGCCACCATTTGGCCTGGAATTATCAGAATATTGCTGTGATGTTGCTGGGACAAGGACACAAAGCTATTATATCAATATATTGGCTCTCCTTATTCACTTCTCCAGAGAGAGGAGCCAGTCGGTGCACTCAAGAGAAAATGAGACAAAGATAAGAGCAAAGCTTTTTATAAATGCCCTGTTTCCAGCTCTATTACATTTGATGCTGGTGGGTAGGACACAAACACTGGCCGACTCTGCCTGTGACAGACTAATTTTTAGCTTTTGATTCTGTATCTCCTGCTGCGCACCCCATATTTCCCCCCGATTGGGATCATGCAGCAATGCACTTTTCAGATTTTCACAGAAATGAGATTTCAAGAAAAACTTTAGGAATGACTCTCTGCCTATGTGGTATTTGATAATGTCTGGTGTAATGTAAATTGAATCTGGAATCTGGATGAATGTCAGAAATGATTGAATTTTTTGTCTGTGTATCAAAGCGGGTTATTATAATATGTATCTTAACGCCTTCGTGAGATGATGTTTAGCCGAAGACAACTCACACAAATATGAGCCATGATGCCAGTCACTCTCCAGCTTTTTACTCTGCTATGGTAAAACACTCAAGCTAAGCATTTGGCTTGACTCTCGCGAAACGAAGAAGGCAGTTTTTATCGAGATTTTTTCCCCGTGTACTTTTTTATTTCAGGAAAGCGTGCTCGTGCCTACCTTTTCACTTCACCCAAAACCAACTCAGCTCAGTAGTCTCGGTCACTTCAGTAGCTTTCGCCTTTACTCCAGTCCAGTCCACTCACTCGCCTCTCAAACCCTTTCTCCCTGATACGATGCAATTGCTGGGTGTATGTATGGGAAGTCGTGCTTCTCTCAAATCTAAGCAAATTCGCGACTCACGATTTCACGTACACAGAAAACACGTATGCTTGCTTCTCTTTTCACCCATTTCATTTACCCAAATTGAAGAAAAAAAGTAGGAAAGGTTTCGAAAGAGCAAGCCGTGCCACGAACTGCCTAGCATTGCCTTGCCATATGGCAGTCACATCGCACGGCTCTTCTCAATAACCAATATCCATTCTGACTGGCTATTAAAAAACACATGGATTCTACTCATAGTAAGCAGTACACGTATATTCCTGTGGCTAAAAGACCAATACAACTTTACGCTTTGCTACTTCCACTTTTGCTGACTGAATTGACGACGACGACGACGATGTTGGTTAAGTACTGCATATTGTATTGGCATGTTGTTCTTGTTCTTATTCAAAGGGGAAAGGAGAACATCACCGCAAAACCTGGCTTGGCATGGTCGGTTTTTATATCGTTATTTTTTTGCCAACGCTTGTCGTTCGCCGTTGTCATCGTCATCAAATCAAGTATTCAAAAACCGTCAGAGTCACAACATAAGTGAGCTCTAGAAAAAAGGAGGGTGACGCTTGGCTCGAATTCTCCTTTGCTCTTGACTATGAAAATGGCATAGATGTGAATATGACACGACACACCCTTCCAACGCAGGAGAGAGAATTGGAATGTATTGGCAAGTTGAAGTCGACTTCGATGGTCCTTAAAAGGAAACCTGATTGAAGAATTGGAACAGACGTTGCTGCGGCGAAAATGAAAAAGTTCTTGGGAAAAAAGTAGTCCTTTGTTATTACTAGAAAAGAGCTAGAGACGAAATGGAATAGTGGATAAATAATAGTACTACCTTACAAAAGTATACTGCCTCAATTTGCATTGCGTAACTCTATGAAAAAAATGAGAATGGAATTGTGTTGTAAAAAATGAAGGTGGTATGAGTATACTAATGCCGTATGTAGGTAAAACTTTCACTATGTCACCTTTATCGTCAACCAAAGAAATGGGGCCAATGCAGCGGTACGCACAGATGTGGTATAAAATAGAAAAAAATAGGTGAGCTGAAGAAATTTCAGTAGTACTTGAGAAATAGAGGAGAGGTGGAATTTCGAAAGATGAACAAGGCGTTCGTAAAGAATGATGATGATGATGGAGTAGGAGGGAAAGTAGTAGGAGAATACACAAGGCAATCTAGTGAACTTCGATCTTTTAGCTTTGGTCGTAATGAAAGAAAGGATCGGATGAAAGTATAAAATGTAATGATTTGGGAGCCGGAACTGTTATGAAATGATGGGATGAGATGATGACAGTCGCAGCCTTCAAAGAAGTAAACATGCTGTTTCGAATGAGGAAACCGAGGAGAGGAAATCGCTTCTGTACATTTTCCTTTTGTAGAGAGCTCGTCGCTAAGGCAAATGGCATCTGGCATTGTTAAATCAGGTAACGTGAGATCGTAAACTAGGAAATTGTTGTACGCGCATCGAAGGGGATTGAGATACGCGCGCACCTTCCCACAACCTTGCCATCACTAGTACTACTCACTATTCACCCTTAGTTGTGATAGCAACTACAATTCATCTTAAATCTTGAGCATGAGAAGTAATATGTAAATGGATAGAGACGGGCAACCTTTCAAGTGCGAAAGGTGAAATAAGAGAAAGTACATGCATTTTTTGTCGGGTTTGTTTGCGAGGAAGCCCAGCTAGACGAAATACAAAAGTTCAGCAAAGAGGAGGAGGTCGTTTGCATGTGGCATTCGGGAAGGTAAAGTTTGAGAAGTTAAATACTCATGGGTACACTTGCCGGGGGGTAATATAGTGGGAAGTGGTTTCGCAACCATTTTTGTAGAATTGGGAAAGATAACGGTAGGACATAAAGTGCATGGATGGATGACAATCTCGTTGTAAAAAACAGAGCATCTTATCTTTAAACACAAAGAATCGATTTTTGAGCAGGATGCGTATGTAAAAAAATTATATGCATTTCTGACTGGCTGACATGTGTTCCAAAGACTTAGCAACGTATATAAG
Organism: Seira ritae; assembly: GCA_027744415.1. Classification (NCBI taxonomy): domain Eukaryota; kingdom Metazoa; phylum Arthropoda; class Collembola; order Entomobryomorpha; family Entomobryidae; genus Seira; species Seira ritae. The sequence goes on from JAHZNI010002900.1 coordinate 4,430, forward strand.
TCGGTATGTTTTCACCTGTCGGCCATGATAGGCAATTTGATAAGGATAAGGATACAAAGAAAAGCCGCAACACAACACAAAAACCATTTCTTATTCAAGGAATATACTACTTGAATAGGCATAGTCCATTGAATTGAAGGGAGCATGCATGACATGTTTTCATGAGTACTTGAAAACTTATTTCCCAACCTATTTTCATTCTGGGTGCATATTCAGCAAAAGAAAAGTTTTTGTGTGGGTAGGTTGGTAGGTCTGGTGGTAATGCAAGCATTCAATGGAGATATTCACTTGTAAAAAAAAGCTTAATTGAATTCGCAAAGTTGAGCATAAAACACTGAATTCTGAACTTGCCAAGCTTGAGTCTAGAAGGCGGAAGAGAAGAGATAAAAAAGTTTTTCTGTTAAGAGCCTCTTCCAAGCCAGATACATATATCCGCCACAAATTTTTATCGGTTTCGTATGAGATCGAGATGAGATATGCATGCGAAACAGAGAAACGATTCAAGGGGAGAACAAAAGAAGCGGTCGGTTTAACGGAATAATTTCAAATAAAATGTTTCAATCCGAGTTAGGGGACATGGCAAGACGCATCGCATTCTACGCTCTCGGCGAAAGTTATATATAAGGACTGTTGAAGTTGTTGTACATGATTTGTATCTTTGATTCCGTTATTTGAAAGGGAAATTTTTATAGGCACATTTATGTATACGAGCTGAAGTGAAAGATTAAATCGGGCATATAAATGGGGAACTTTTTTATTGGAAAATCAGCATATTGAATAAATTCGTGTCTTTGAATAGTAAGCAAGCAGTCTTGAACAAAAACGATTTATTGTTGGCTTTGTGTGGGACATGCATAGATGCTTATATGCTTCACGTTCGCATGTTTCAAAGACAAACGAAAAATTTATCCCGAAGCCGAAAGCGATTGAAGTCTCCCAATGCAAAATGCAAAGCCATATTTCGCTATTTTCAAGTGATCAGTGTTATTTCGATGATATATTAATAGGAATCCCCTGTCTTCAAGAAAAAATATTTTTCAAACCATCCACATAAAATTAAACTTTGTTTGTCTTTCCAATAAATCAAACCCAATATAATCCTTAGGAAATCCGTTTGTCAATTTAATTTCTTTTTAGGCTCTAGCAAGCATCCTAATTTTCACAAAATCCGTATTTTGCTTCCAATTTTGGCAAAATCCAACCAATTAAAGTCGCTCAGCCTCGTGTAAATATTTTGACATGTTCATGACATGGCTAATCCGTATCATATTCCGTTACCTTACATACGTAGTCATAGACCTCTCTTTGTGTAAGGTGTAGCTTCCAGCAACTTTCCCTGCTTCCACGTTTCCCCATTATAGTCACATTCCTTTCCTGGAAGGAAATATTCACCCACCTGCATGCCTACCGTTTCTGTTGAAGGCAAGAAAAGCAAGTGTCAGTGTACGACCACATGCATCATTTAGCATCTTCCTGATCATGAAATGTTCCCTCTTTTTCCTCATCATTCAATAAACAAAATTTTCCTTCCACAAAAATTTGTAACTAGGCCATCTGTATGTCCAACTGCTTAAAAGGGAGAAATTTTTCTCCCTCGCAATTTTTGTCGGCAAACAGGAATGATGAACCAACAACAAATTGATTATTGTTTGCGTTGTGTAATAGTCTTCCCATATCCCAGCCCAACAGATAGTGTACACACATGTCTTTCTGTCTTTTACTATTTTCGAATAAACCATGTGCACATATTTACTCCTGGTTTTTGCGGTTTTAGAAAATAGAGGTAGGTATGTATTTCATCCTTCTTGTTTGCAATGATTCATGAATATCAGCTAGACTCTTGAAAACACTGTACAATATTGCGTTCTTGCCTTTACTTCATTTCATGAGAAGAAAAGCCGGACAAAAGGGAAACTGGAACTCGAGAATAATAAAGTCTCTTTCTCCATCCATCCATATACTATGCATTGCCTTTCTTTTCCATGCCACGCCACACCAAGCCAAGCCAGATTTTGATAAGCGTTTTTTTTGCTGTTGTTGCACAAGTGGCCACAATAAAAAACGTAATAATATAAACCACCTATTTTCTCCATGTTTCATGCTTCCTCTTCTCTCGTGAACAAGAACTATTTTTTACTCGTCTACTACAAATACAACAACGACAACAACAACATCATAAGAATAATGAATAGACAACTACACTTGAGTCGCTCCATAATAATAAAATATTGTGGAACTACGAACGCAATATTATTCCTGTGCTTCTGTTTAGGAATATCTCATGAAATATGAATAAGGTTTTTCAGTTTGTCGGCTTTTTCTTTCGTTTAAAAAAAACTATATGGTAAGTCCATGCGTACATACCAACACAGAAAGATGCATGCATCCAGAACATGGAAATGAGAGAAGACGATGAAATATCTCTCAGTTCAGCAATAACACAAATTACATGAGAAAGTGGAATATAAATACCTAAGCAAGTATGCTTGATTACAACGCAACGATGATAATATGATAAAAGAAAGAGCAATGTATGAATTCTAATAATTTACATTTCCATGTACAATGGTTCCGCTTTCTCCAGCTGTCGAGTTAAAAGCTGAAGACACGCTTTTCCATTCACATCATTCCTCATTACACATGATCATGATAACATCACTTTCATGCGTAGTCACTATTACAAAATTCGGATTCTTCTTCCATCATCATCATCATTCATCATAATATTTCGAACGATCATGGGAAGCTTTTGATCAGTGAAAGCAGCACGTAATCATCATGTTTTGCTGTTGGATTCTAGTAATCTCGTCAATTTAACGATGAACATCTGGACTCGAGAAAATCAAAGTTGTACTACACTTTACACTACGATGCGTCTGGTGGAATTTGCACGGAGTCGATGTGGAAGGGTGCATTTTCTTTTATACTGGCTCTGGACTTCGCGTGCGAGTTTGACAATCCTCCTACTCACTCTCTCCTCTCGGAGGAGCACTTTCCCTCTTGCATAATTTTAATCATCCACGATACATAAATCACGAGATGAATATGGGGCAACCCAAAGCTATCTGGCTGAAATAACCTTGCCTGATTACAGAGGACTAACAAGAGTAAAGCCAAGCCACTTTCAGTACAACAGAACTCATCAACGGCTACATTCATCTCCATAAAAAATCAAGTCCTTAACACGTCCAAAAGCTCAGAGAGATTTTTCGGAAGGATTAAAAAGTGAATGTATGGGACGATGCATTTCGATTGGAGAAAGTAAAAACAATCCTCCTCGTTTTCTTCGCAGCAGTGTTACATGTTTAGATTCTGCTCAGCCAGGCGACTAGAGTCCAAGCCATGCTCATGCAAAAAATACTATGAATGAACACCTAATCCTCCTGACAGACAAGCAGCATGCTGGGATAAACGGAGAGAAATTGTGTAAGTTTCAGATATAAGATATTCCAGAGACCGAGACCAGGACCAGACCAGGCCAGACCAAAACCCATGTTTTCTTTTTTGCTTACAGCCATTCATCAAGACCACGTTACAAATTCCAGGGAATCGGAAAATACTTGCAATCGCAAGAGTGTAAATTTTCAGCCGAAAAGCTAACAGGAATTTCCAGGGAACGGAAGAAGAAAGGGGTAAGATAAGTACACAGTGAAAAATAGACGATGTGGTGGTATGTAGTAGTAGTCGTAACGCCACAAAGTGAGCCAACAAAAAGGGGAAATGAAAGAAGGTCTTTTTTCTTCCTTGCTTTGCTGCCTAATCAAGTCTCAATGTTCTACCTTTAGCTTTGGCTGGATATGGCTGAGCTGAGTTGTGTTTTGCCCTGTCCTCCATTTTCTCCAGTTTTCTTTTTTCATGTCGGGGAAATGCAAGCATTGTATTCTCAAGAGTGACAAGGATGATGATGAAACTGCAAGGGACATAGTAGTAGGAGTGGAAACAACTCTTCTTATTTCTCTCAGCGATGCTTCCTGTGTGACTTGAGTTTTTTTTGTGATGCATACGCCACTGGAGAAAACGACTTTTACTTTATCCATCTCCTCTCTCTCTCTCAGCAGCAGCAGCGGCATGGCAGTGGCAGAGAGCATTCAACAAAGCCAAACAACGACAGAAAGAGGAGCAACAAAAAATATTATTATGATGAAGCTACCTTAACATTCAGTTTATTTCCCTTGTTTGCTCCACAGGAAAGGAAATGAAATGAGCATCATGAATCCCTGAAACTGCTCTTGCTTGATCCATTTTTATTATGATAATGCTGAATGTAATGCCTTTCCTACAGACATAATATTTTTTATTGTTCCTCAACCATTTTCTCAGCCAGTCATTCATCCCTATTTTTGGGATTACAATCGCAATCAAATAATCATCCGGTGTATGGAACGGATGGATTTAGTTTATGCGTTTCTTCTCTTCAAAATGTTCGTGTTTTATGCTGCAGTAGTAGTGGTAGCAGCGAACAGCTTTAAGAGGTTTCTTCCAATTGTGTGCAAGTTCCATCACAACCATCCGTTTCCTTTCAATTCTTTTCATACACTTTTTATTCAGCCATGCTACTTGCATGATGGAAAAGAAGATGCATGATTACTTGAGGAATGATTGGCTAAACCAGAGTGGCAAAAAATGTTTTGAGTGGCGTCAGTAAACTCTAAAACTTTAATAAAACATTAAAAGTACATGCCTGTATTCTGCATCGTCATGAGGTTTGCGAATTGTGGAAACTAGAGGAATTGGCTAGCTGAAATCAAAATATAACGAGGCGATAATGCTTCCGAGTCTTAATAATTAAAATAATCTTAAATATGAGAGCATTCCTGGACGATCTGAACCACTTGCCAAATTTCGGATTCGCCAACGGAAGTCAGTAGTGCGGCTGTTATGCCGTGATGAGATTACCAATTCCCAACACGTGTAGACTTTTTCTTCCAGGAAAAGAACCTTTTTAACTTGGAATCAAGCTGCTTGGGACTTGCAACAGTGGAAAAAGAGTACACACTTCTCTGTAGTTTTCTTCCGGAGCGCTTGAGGAAATATGTATGAATTGTCTTTTTATTCGTTTTCTTTGCTCATTCACTCAGCTAAAAACAAGCATCGCAGAAGCGAAATTCTTCCTGGAAAATTCAATGTTCCCATTTCTTTCCAATTTCACTGGTGTTAACATGTACGAATGAAAAAAGGGTAAATCCATTGCTCAAGGGGAAAAAGTATTCTATTGTAAGCCCATCCATTTCAAATTATGATTCACACGAGGAATGAGAAAAACGGATGAGTTAATTCTTTTCCAATTCAATTCTACAAATGGAGGAACTTGCATGGACTATTGCAATTTGAAGAGAACAATGTGACTTTTTTCATCAAGAAGAGTGTCAAGCCTGCGCAGATGAAGACAACGGAAAAAAGGCTCAGAATCATCTCTTCCTCCAGGGCATTGTGATCAAGATGATGAAGTAAATGTGAAGATGAAGCAAGGAAAATGCTAAAATGAGGTCGCCGTCTCGAAATGCTTTATCTGTGTATGTGTGTGTGAAAGTATGAACTGAATGATCTATTTTTATCTTTTTTGTATTGGAGATACTTCAAGGATTTCACAAGAATATTATCCGGTTGAGTCGAGTGGAATCTGAAATCCCGGCGATTGCGAACATGGACATTGTTTTCGGCTTAAAAACGATTTTGATTTTCCCTGGAATAGCAATGCTTCAAAAAATGGAATTCTAATATCTCTTAAAAAGGAATTCCATTATTTCACGATAATAAATAAATAAATCTTCCAGTGACAGACTACAATATGGGGAGAACAATGCCTACTTGAATTGCCTGTTTGCTTCTTTTAAAAAAATACGAAAAGAAATCGGAGATAAATATATGTATACGCTTCAATAAAACGAGCAATGCAATGAAGCAATGTAATGGAAGAGGATAAGTAGCGTACTTAGAGGATCATCGATACAAACAAAGCGCAAAGAGTCAAACAGCAACATTCGATTCCAAGATGTTGTGCGTTTTAAATTGTTATTTTTATTTTTTCTTTGGGAAATCTGCCGCTAAGTGCCCCTACGGCCTACGAAGAGTTTCCCTTTTCCAGTGAACGAATTCTCAATTTCCTTTCGTACTTTGCCATTTAAAAATACAGTACATACAGCAATATGCAATACACTATACTAAAATTACACAATGGCTTATTATGGCTTCGTTAA
>JAHZNI010002901.1:0-14475 GCA_027744415.1 Seira ritae
AGTAAACCAACATAATAGATACTAAAAAGTAATTGTAATAATTTATTATTGCTAATAAAACTGAAAACGAAAATCAACTAGAGATGCTGGGAACTGGATGTGCACTGCACAACGTGGTACATATCATCTGCATGCTCATCTCATCATCATCAATGACTCAACGACAACGACATGCGACATAATATAACTTGCATCATGTTCTTAGAACGCTAAAAATCTTTCATTTGTAACAGCAATAGCCTAATAGCCCATGAATATGCAATGCTATCAAATGCTAACTCTACTCACGTAGGCCAACATGAAATGATAATTAGGGCAAGTAAATAGGGAAATTATACAATTCATAGCAAACGCAAACAAAAACGCGTGTTTGCCTGCCTTGTGTCCACGCAAACAAGGAGATAATATTACATATACGTTTGCATAATATAATACATATGAAACTAGCTTCTTAACAAAATCTACATGCTCTAATTTTAGTTGGAAATCTTTACGTTTTAAATGACTAATTATGGCAATGGTTTCTTAAATTTTCAGCGCTGAATCCAGAGCCAAAATTTGGAGAGCCCATTCCCAACATCACAATTGCGGTGGGGAGAGATGCTAGTCTAGCTTGCGTGGTCGAGTCATTAGGAAATCACAAGGTAAAAATCTTTTTGTTTATTTAGTCATGAAATAAAAGTCGAAATAAGTAAATAATTAAGAATTTATTGTTATCCAGAAAATGTAAATCTGTAGAATTAAGTCTGAATCTGAGTACATTAGTTATCAATTAAAAAATACAAAATGATAGGATAAACGTGTGCATACTATGTGTATTGTGTAGCCTATTGATTTGGTCAAGGTATCTGAAAATTTGTTGTCTCTTTGAGAAAGTTTAATTCGAGTTCAAATTGTACTGTATTTGAGGCATCCCTTTTTAATTAAATTGTCAATCATAGTGAGCATAATATTTTAATTAATTGGCAAACCCCAAATACGCCTGCATGGTTAGTACTTATATTAGTATAATAAAACTAATATTGATATGTTCATATAATTAAATCATTAAAAGCATAGCGTTATTCATGCACATACATACATAGCCATCGACTACATAGATTCAGGCAATTCGATAAGATCGACCCTAATTGATTTGTGTTTAAAGGCTTAACCCAAATCACCCAATTTTTTCCTTGTTTACCATTCCACGCTGGATTTTCCATTCTTTTATCTCCGCAATCACACCATCTTTACGATGGAGAAAACTTTACTATGGAATAAAATGGCGAGATTATAGCTCGATTAGATCTTTTATCCCTTTATCATGTGGCTAGAATTTTCAAAGCTCCAAAAAATGCTTTTACTCGCTTCAGTAAACACTCCTAAAGTAAGAAAAATTTCTCGGANTCAAAGCTCCAAAAAATGCTTTTACTCGCTTCAGTAAACACTCCTAAAGTAAGAAAAATTTCTCGGAATATTTTTTTCTCGAGAGCGTTCATCTGTATCTAATTGTAATAAGCTTTTCTTCCTCCGACATCTTTTAACTCTCCAGCCAATCTCTCAGAGATTTTTCCCATTTCCTCTTTCTCATTCTGGAGATCAACCTACCCACGCGTTATATTTCTTTGAGATCGCCCACTTTGTGCTTCTTCCTGAGATGAGACTCTCCTGCAGAGACTCTAGCCTCTTCTCACCTATCATCTTACAAGATGGAATGGAGAGCGAGTGATTTGCCATTTCCTCTGGTTTGATCCGATAATAATATATGTAATATCTCACCTTTGCGGGAAACATTACACTTAAGAGGATTCCGTGAAATGGGAATGTGGGAAATGCTTGACAAGTTTGAAATTCCTTCCTGGTTGGTAATGCTTAAGTTGGATTTTGGCGGAGATAATGGCACATAAAATTTCCCTCTTAATAGACATAATCTTCAATTTTACGAGTCATATAAAATAGGTAAAAGTTTTCAAAGTAAGTACGTAAGTACGCAGAATAATAACTGCGAGTCATTTAAAAATCGCTGTTCAAGACGGAAAAGGAGGTGACAAGCTTCAGTCAGTCATTTTAAGCTAAAACTAAGAAGTTCGATGAAATTGCATTGTCACAAAATAGATTATGAATACTACAAAAAGAATTTGTTTTATATTTCCCCCGTGTAAAAAGGCAAGTTGGAATTGTATAAAGTTTTCAAAACAACCTTAGGTCAAATAAAATATTTTTGGATCACAATTTCACCTTTAGCTTACCTTTCTCCTAGAAAAGAGGAGCCATCATGACATAATATATCGAATAAATTTTCACTATTCCGAAAATATATTTTGTAAGTACCTATGTAGTTCTTTCTGTCTCCCCGATTTCCTTTTCTTCTCACGTTCGCAACATGCATACAAAGATGTTTAGGTGGAAATGTTAGAGTCATGTAAGTAAATTGTAGTGTAGCTGAGCAGACACTCCAGTTGAGCAAAACAAACTTTTACATGCATAACACCCAGGAAAAAAGGAGAAAGCGTACGTACGTGTACGGATCATTCAACTGACTGAATTTTTTTATTCCAAGAAAATAAGGACTTGTTTAGGGACCCATAATATTATGCTGACTGGTTGTAAAAAACGAAACATTTTTTTCGGTAAACAACCATAAAACTAAATCCATTCAAATGGACTGAAGAAATAGTAAAAAATATACTAGGATGAGAGGACAACACAAGACAGGAATATAAATAATTTTTTAAAATAAAAAATGAATGCCTAAAGGTCTATGATCTTTTCCAGGTATTAATGTATGTGATATGACAATGCTCATATGTATTTGCATTTGGTTAGCTAAATGACGTTAATTTTGTAAGGCTTTTAAATTTGGTTATGAATGGGTCTAAATGATCGTCTCACTTAATACATTGTGAATTAAAGCACAAAAAAATTTATAGAGGATTTGACATGTCTATTACTTCTTCGAAAGTTTGTTTGTTTTGTATACAGCTTCAAGTTCATTATTTACACGCATTGATGAATTCAAATGTACAGATTCTCATCGCCTTCGTGTACGACTGAGTGACCAACATTTCATTTGTACTTATCTAACTTTTCCTTCAATTCAATCGGCGGTGCTGCATCAACCCCACCAACTGAACTCCAAACTCCTCCATAAACTTATATGCTAAAACCACAAAAGACGAAAGTACTAAATGCAGATGGTCTTTTACTTTTTTTTTGAAGAAAAAATGCCAATTACGATTCCACCCTCGTTTCTTTCATTGAAGAGGAAACCATCACGGACAAACAAGCTTCCCACTTGATACGAAAAAACGTTTTTATTCCTCTCGCTCATTCCCACTACTCTCACCTCACTCTCCCGACCCAAATTAGCTGTTCTAAATAAAAGATTAGGATCAAAACAAGAGGCAAGAGAAGAAATTGTGATAAACCTTTTATTCCATTCCACAAGAGTGTTACAATTTGAGTGTTACTCCTACCTCCCACCACACCACACCACCTACCTACCCCATCATCCTCTTTGTTTTTTTCCACATGCTCCTCGTTTTTCACCTTTCCCATCTTTGGGGAAAACAGACAGGAAACAACCAGGAGGAAAAAAAGAGAAAGGAGGAAATTTTGAGACGAGAAGAAGCTCTTCTGTCTTTAAAAAAATTGGGCAGGAGATATTAGACCAACATTTTAAACTCCTTTAGTTTCAGATCAGGCATCAATCCGTCTTGAATACTTTCATGTCTTGAATGCTAATCACAACTGCATTCTCCCAAAAGTACCATATCATTTGACTAGCTTCCCTACGCGATGGTCTTTCGTAACCAGGCAGGCATAAACCCCATCTGCTCTGTTCTCTTTTTTTAAAACCTTACTCCTCCGTCATTCCTTTAAATAAGCATTAGTTTTAAGTTTACTCACTATCTTTTCTCTCTCTCCCTCAATCGCACTTTCTTCGAACTTTCCCCTTCTTCAGGAGAAAAGTTTTCTGGGAAAAAAGATATCACACGATTGGACATGTTGATGCTGATGTATAAATGAGAATTTCTTGCATCTAACGGGTTCAAACGGTTTAACCTCGAAATCGTGCGAGATAAAAAGAAAGTTTGAAATTGAAGGAAATAGAAAGGATGGGAAAGAGTGGAAGACTTTTAGACAAACACCAATCCTTAGAAAAATGGTCGCAATCGCATCGCAGTGATCATGATCATGATCAAATGATCACACATTCTCAAAGCATCCTATACCCAATCCAGCGTACCGAAGCAGTAGTCGTAGTCGTAGTCGTAGTCAGCTGAAACAGGAAATAGAGTCGATGAATATGTATAACCACCTCTATAAAGAAACCAAGATGAAGATGGTATAGGTGACAAGTGGATTAAAACCTCTTGAGTAAACTTCATGATGATCATGATGTGGAGATGCTTCACTCACTCTTCAGCAAACACGATGATGCGCATACACATGCATACTCAACCGTATATGGATTCCTCTTATATCTTACCAGCAGAATCCTCCGATGTGATTTGAATAAAAATTTAATTTCTTACTTTAAAAGCATTTTCTCCTTTACAAGATCTTTATCACTTTCCCCTTCATCTTTCTTCTTCTTCTTAGGAATTTTTCTCGAGCTCTTTTCCGGTTTCCAAATAACAATCGCTTTTTCTCTCTTTCGTTTTTTGTCTTTGAATGACTGCACTGACAAACAGTTTTCATCTGTCAATAAAACGGTCGATAATATGTTTTTTCTGGTATTGAATAATAATGCCACGTCGAGTTGGCCAAATTGCATTATAAATTTAAGGCGAGTGAGTCAAATCGCTTCTGGTTATTCACTAGTTGGTGGTATTGGTGCAGACGGATTATGGAATGATGAAAGCAGATCGAGTCGAGCCATTCCATATCGCACTAGGAATTTAATATCGGGTTCGGATGCTCCAGTTTTCACTGACACTCCCAAACGCCACATGCTCCTCTGTCGCATGTCGTATGCGTTTGCAAGTACCTACTTATGTGAACTTGCTTGGTAATAAATATTGGGCCATTGGTTTTCTCTCGCTTTTTCGTTGGAATGTCATACATGAGTTGAGTTGTTTCAATATGCATACTTTTATCAGAAGAATGAATGTTAGGAAATGGTTGTGATGTGGGAGGGTATTTTTTTAGGACAAACCAGAAAAGAAAATGAGTTGGATGGTATTGAATGCACTGATGCAGCAAATCGTTTGAATATGTTTTTTTCTTTTGTGAAAGTTTGGTAATTAAAAATGTATGCAAAATGAAGGCCAGAAAGAAGTATAGTGGTATGCCCCTACGGTTTATTCGTAATCTGTTTTTTTCAATCTATAGTTGTTTATTTGGCACAGGGGTTTCACGTAAAGTTTTAGTTGTAATTAGATTACGATATTTGGCCTTTACTAGCTATAGGTACTCGGGTCAAATGACCTTCTGTGAAGTATGCTTTATGTTTATTGGTTTCGGAGACTGGACACCAAATCCTATGTGATTTAGAACTACTAGATAGAATCGGCGAAAAAAGATAAAACACGTTCGCTCTCAATTACTGAATGGTTTAGTTTAATGCTGTGTTGTGACATCTTTGTAATAGTCGTTGAAAACGTGGAAGCATTATAACACATGATTTAAATTAGGCTTGGCTTGCATTTTAGATTCATTTCGATGCAAGCAACAGTGTCGTTTTCTATGCGCATTTCAGAATAATATTTAAAATTAAACAAAATCATGAACAAGGTTTTGTCATGAAATAAGCGGCCTATTTAATGATGCAAAATTTATGGTTTTAGAACATAAGGTACAGTCTAAACACCATTTATTACCAAATTGGACTTTTGCAATATGTATTCAGAGTTTAACTTACGTCCAAACAAAATTATTTTTATGCTATTAAAAATCTCGTAGATTTTTGATAAATTCTTGTTGTCATTTCTTTTAATTAGTTATTGTTCTAAAATTTATGGGTAATTCTAAGCTTTTAGTATGATATTGGTTTTGAAGTTACATTCAAGACAGAAGCATATTATCACACCTGCTACAAAGTAAGAATTCGATCTGTAGCAAAAAAGTACAATGAGGAGTCTAATAACATCAGGTTTGATCTGACCCTTGTTGGTGCTTTCTTACACTCGCGTTTGAAATTTTCGATCGACTGAAGTATTATTATTATTTTCTACGATTATTATTTTAAAATTATTAGTCATTCAAATTATTATTTTCTACGATTGTGAAGGAATCCCTTTTTTATTTTTTAAAATTCAATTCTTCACTGTTTATTTTCAATTGTTATGAATTGTAATTGTGCGATCGAATTAATTATGAAAGTAAATAATTTTACTCACTAAAGTCATTTTTTCTCATACTCTCTCTCTCTGGCTCGATTTAACTTTCAACTGGCCACTTTCCTGCGAAATCGGGAAGGAGGATGATTTTTTGAGCAAACATATACCATCCGATGACGATAATACAATGGAACATGGCCTTAGTGTGTAGTATTTTTTAAGCTCCCGAACAACGTGAAGATTGCTGGAAAAGAGTCAGCCTGTGTGATTATGATCCGCTTTGGGATTTTCCCTCCGACTTCCACTAAATCCATCCATCCGTCTCTCCAAATTACCATGTAGAATGCACTGCAGCTTGCATTTAACAACGCACTACACCACACGAGGAACACGAGAATAAATTCATTTTCATTTCAGTTCCTCCATCTACTAGACAAGGAGACTTCATAGTCTTTTCACTCCGCTCTCGGAGTAGTTGAGCCAACGAGAATCTAAGCCCACACAAAAGCCGTTGCTCTATCTCTGTTTAATAGGGCAACTGGAATTCCCTAATTCCTTCAGTCAGACTACGAAAACCTACGGTGATGCCATTGCCATCATGTAGCCCCGTAACGGGATGATGTTAATAGAGTGTACATAAGTATAAAAGTAAGCAAAACGATTCCTAAATATTTTAGATCCCACATGGAAGTACATAGTATACCTATGACTATGCCACACACATACTTATATTCGTAGACAAAAGGAGACAAGCTTTAAAAAAAAGTATGTTCCTCTTTTACCCTCTTTCTCCTTCTGCCAAAAAGACTTATGACTGAATGGCATTAATTAATGAAGTATAGAATTTAATTTAGAGACATTGGGGAATTAAAAACAACTTGGGGATTGCTCCCTTCAAACTACTCATTTATTTTCTGGGATGCAAGATGTAAGTCGTTGTAGTTTGTTCAACCCTCATTTATGATTAAAAAAATCAGGAGGGAGGACAGGAACAGATAGATAGAAAAATATTCAATGAACTCTCCATTCATTAACTGTTAAAATCATATTTACATTCATTTTTTTCTTTTGTAAGGGCAAAATAAATTTGGGAATTTCTTGCAATATTCATTACACATTCATTTAAAAAATCTAGATCATTTATCCTATTTTTTTCATCTGAAATTACTCCTTTCCCCTAAGGACTGCTAATGATTAGAAAGAAGGGAGTAGGGGAAAATGAATCTCGAATTCTGCTCATGCACCCCGATTGATACTCTTTCAGAGAAAAAAAATCAAAGCAATTAGTTGAGAAAACAAGCCATATCCCAAAAACATTTTTTCATTGAATATATTTTATATTTTTTGCTTTCTCAAAAATAGTACATGCATTATGACATGAAATAAGTTGAAAAAAAGGTAAATAAATAAATAGTAGATGGGGGAACTTGCAAGATGTCCCAACCCCCATACATTCATCGAGTACAAGATAAATACTTCACTTCTTGGCATTCTACTTTCTGATCATTTTTATATGAAGCTCATCTCATGTCAAAAAAATAGTCCATTGAGATCAAGTTATAGTCAGAGAAATATAAAAGGAGGGAGTTGAAGAAGAGAACAGATTGATTTCCAATCTAGTCATTCCAGTCAGTCAACTCTCTCTCTCTTCTTCCTCCATTAAGCCTTCTTTTCTCCTCCTTCAAGCTTGACTTGATGTTATGGATATCTCGATATCTCCCTCCACTTCCACTCCCACTCATCTTACAAGGTAATAATCCAAAAATATCTTTCTTGTTGTCACTTCCATTTATTTCTAGTTCCCCCAAACATTCTCGATGAGGAGAGCTCCGAGTCCCATGTGGCTGTAAGAGAACACCAAAACATTACGTTGAGCTGCAAAGCCGAAGGATTTCCGGAGCCGAGAATCACTTGGAAGCGTGAGGATGGTCAACCCTTTGCTTTGGATCGTAGGAAAAAAGGTTTGTTCAAGCAAGAGTAAAGCGATTTTCCTTTTCAGACAACCATAACATCACTAAAATAAAATGTTATAGAATAGCATGGTACACACACAAATTATTTCAGGACAACTGAGCTTTCAAGATGTTTTCATTGTATGAAATGCTTCTCGTAATTCTTCTCATATGATCCAGTCATTCATTCATGGGAAAGAGATCAGATCAAGGGCTAAACTCCAGAAAGACCGGGAAAGTAACACATGTTGGTCATTTCTGGTTCAGTAGGAATTTTATTTATTTGTTTCGATGAGGTTTGATGGGAGTTGGACTGAATCGAACCCTTCAAATCAAAATCAAACAAATAAACATGTGTGCTTGGAAGCGGAGAGAATTTGATTTCAATTTCATATTTTTAACCATTTTAAAATTGCATGTCTCCCGTTTTGTCCTTTTCAGCCACAGTAAATAAAAAACTAGTCAAAAACGAATAAGAAAGCCAAAATAATTTTTTGTTCGACAAATTTTGTTTAACATGATAACCAGATAAGCTTAACTTCCTTTGACGAATGAATGTTACTCGAATAGATAATAATGTATGGTGAATCAAATCTAAGCTAAGCCGTTTCTCTAGAACTTGTATACATTTGGCCAACAAACCCATTCATCTTTCGATTGATCATCTTAAATAACTTCTGAAACTAAAAATTTCTTTCTTTCGCTCGCTCAATAACAATAACCAGAAAAAGTAAAAATTCACCCAGTACTACATTTTATTTTACCTCCAAAATATCACATGACACGATAAGCATCCCATAAAAATGTGTTTTTTGTTTTTCTTGTGCATTAATAAATGAAAAAGACTCCAATTTTTACAAACCAACCCAGAAAAAACACAATGCTTCAAAGGAAGCCGCACCGCAGCCAAAACCATTTCTTTCCCTTTTGACTCAGTTCCACAAAGCTTTTTTTGTTGAGGAAAACTTCATGCATGTTTTTTTTGTAATGAAGAAAGTAAAAGCTTTGTGATCATCGTCATCATCATCATTATCGTCACACTGATCACGACAGTAGTATTTAGTAGTGAAGTGAGTCTGTGTGTCATCTCCTCTTGAGTGTGTAATCGGTCAGGATTTTTTTTTCTGCTCTACTCGAAAGAAACATGAGATAAGTGGTGAAAAAGTAGTAGTACATAGTAAGTAGTGGTATTAATAAAAAAAGGAAAAGTGGAGAAGAGAAACTTATGTTTTTACTTAAGTTCGAATGTGATGCTGAGAATGTGCCCAAGGAGAACAAGGGACAGCCCCAAGAGATGGGTACATTTTCCCCTGAAGTCTTTTTTACTCCTGCTACTGCTATCGCATCTCCATCATACATATAGTTTCCTTCTCCTTCTATCCATTTTACTTCTTTTTTGTTCTCCCTTTTCCTCTTCAAACAAGAAGAAGAGGAGAAAGCATGCAGAAAGCTTTTTCTGAACCAATAGGTAATACAAATACATTGTCTCTCTCTCTCTCTTTCTTCTTTGTTTAGGCTCATATTATCTATATGAGAGGAGAGGAGGCATTATTGAAGTTTGTTCCTAGTTTCTCGAGAAAAAAACTTCTTGACTGACTGATTCCCCGGAAAATAGGGAATATAAGTTGATGTTGCTGGTTTAAGGATGGTTGAATGGATGGATGGATGGGCAGGCAAATAGAAGAAGAGTTGAACCATATGTGACTTGATAGTTGTTAGTAGATCACCATAATCATCCCATGATCAGTGTGTGATGTGGATTCGGATATAGATAGAGTGAGTGAGTGAAATCAGCCTCGTCATCTTCCCTACTCGAGCGGAGAATGAGAAGAGTCGAGTCTATTACTACCCCATCCAGATAAGATATAGTGTAGCTGTAGGTGCTTTCATGTATTATGATCCAGTGGAACAATGATGATCATCAACATGATCATGATCACAAGATAAACTCAAACTTTCACTGCCTCACTTTTACTTCGCGGAACAAAAGCAAAGTAAATTGTGAGTGATTTGTGAATACTACACGATTATCAGAGATGGAAAAACAAGAAAGAGAAAGGAGAAAGCTCTTATGCATGTATAAATGTCGATGTACTAGAATTTTCCCTGATTAAAGAGAAGTTTGTCCAACAGAAGAGATTTTTTTCTGACTCATTCAAAGACTTTTCCTTTTAGATTTCCTTACAAAGTCGGTTCTCGGTACATATAAAATAACTTCTAATTAAATATACTCGTCTGCTCATCTCATGCAATACTTCTGTGATTGCTACTTCTAAAGTAATGTGTATTTGTCTGAGCGAATAATTTTTCTAATGTGTTTAATATTTAATTATGTTTTCAAAACTCAAAATTAAGTTTTTCGTTAAAATAAACCTGGTTGAATCCTGCCTTTTAGACGGGTTATTTATCACGTCACTCATATAATTCCTTAATTTCCAAATAAATTCACTTCCGAGATTTGAAAGCTGCTTAGTTCAGCCTAGTCTTCTGGTTCCGGAACCAGTTTCTCCTTTCTAGGTCTGTGTTTTTTCTTAGGTTTCGCCTCCAGCGGAGGAAGCGAAGCATCACTCTCTGCAAGAACCGATTTTAGTTGGCTTTGTTTAACCTCTGTCGTTAGTTTAAAATTTTTATTTTGTATATCTGTCTCACCTGATGGAACATTCATCGATGCCTGTGATTCCACCCCCGCTGGTTGAGATGGAGGCTTTGTTTTCGATTTATCGGAACCTATAAACAAAATTAGTTCATTCATATTTAATTTAGGAATGGAAGTGTTAGTTAATTAAATGGGGCTTCTAAATTGATTCAATGAGTGCAAAAGATTACCTTCGCTCTTTGGCTTTTTCGATCGTTTCGACTTCTTCCGTTGCCCCTCTACAGTTTCCATCGATTCAGCCGGTCCAGGTAGAGGGGCAGGCAAGGGCTCTTGTTCAGGTTCTAGCCATTGATACATTAAGTTTAGTCAACGTAGGTATTTACAAGGTTTTACAAGTTACCAAAAATCTCTTACGTTTTTCTTTATGCTTTTTCGGCTTCTTCTGCAGGTGTTCGGGCTCATCTGACATGAGTACTGATCGCGGTGGGGGGTTTTGCTGCATTAACCAAGGTTGTGGCCCCTCTTGTATCCTCATATTCTGCTGCTGTGGCGGCTGCTGCAGCATCATAGGTCCCTGTTGTGCCATCATCATACCTTGTTGGCCTAAATGCAAAAGACATTTATTTTCGTTGCATTTAATTATTGAGAGTGAATAAGGAATTTTCCACTTACCTGGATTATAATAATAAATAGGTTGGGGTTGCGCTTGGGGGTTCATTGGATAACCTCCCATTTCCGGATTCTCGTTATTGTCCTTGTTGCGTTTCTTCATCTTGTAGCAACAATAACAGATTATGCAAAGAAAGAGAGGGCCCAGAACTCCTGCAATGACTAACGCTATTATTACTTCCGAGCTTAATCTGCGTAATTTGAAAACGAGGGCCATATTGAAACCTTCAAACACGTTCGACTATTCTTTGCGTTTATTTGAAATAGTTTTTTTCAAATCATACCCAGAATCGGTCGGTTTCTCCGTTGAATCCAGTGGCTGCCCCTGCGAGTTTCTATTTAAGCAGTTAAAATAACTCATGCATAATAAAGAATAATGAATGATTAACAATGATGGGTGAAAAACGAGATCTACGTAGGAGGAGTAGGACGATTGGGTGGAGCGGAAGTAGGTTGTTGGCCAACTCTTGGCGGAGTTGCCGTGCAGATGCATGACCGATGAGCCGCCAGACAAAGCATAAACTTGTTCCCTTGAAAGTCAAAATAGCAATTCCTAGCAAAGAATATTAGCATAGATATATTCAATTCGTTTTTTCCAATCTCTAACTTACTACTTGCTTGATGGCATAAATTAACTCTCGTGATTTAGCTATACTTACTTCTTGCAATATTCCAGACATAGTTGGTCCGTTACCGCCGCCTGTGTCGCTGGGAAATTGATGAAGACAATAGCCATACATATTCCTGCGACTGCTTGTAATGATATCTTGATCGTCTTTGACTCATCTTTGACTGTCAGTTGCGACATTTTCTGGAGCAAAAAAAGAATACTGAAACGGATGTTCTAAAAGTGGACTGATATTGATGAGTATCTGCTTTTCATGTCTCGGTTTAAGAGCCCTCTTTAACATTGTTTAGCACAAGCTCGGCCGCTAATTCAGCATCAGCGTCATGAATCGTGAAGTTTTATTTTAGTTGCGTGTTCTCGTAGAGTCAAAGTTGATCATTTGGTGTGTGGAGATTTTGCATATTTTCAGCATGATTTTAACGGTTTACAAGCCATGGGAATCAAAACTTACATGTAGTACGAAAGGCATCATTTTTATTACTTATAGATCGAAAATATGCATGGATGAGATTGAGATTAGAATGTTAGAAAGATTTTGACCGAGTTCAATTTTATTTTTACAGAGTTTTTATTAAACTTGTATTTCAATTCATAATTAATGTCTATCTCAACCTCAACTCCTCGGATGGCATACTAACAAAAAAGCAACGGAATTTAGTAGGAATTACTTATTATAATTGCTGGTAATGAGGTTGTCGTTTGCTGGAGATTGAACCGGCTTGTAAGAAAATCTAGTGTCGTAATAGTCGTAAACTACAGGATCCTTGCTTCCTCAGTAAATTAATGCTACTTTAGTAATGGGTGAGCTTAAGTAAAAAAGATGACGGAATCCAAAATGAAACTTTTTGTCTCAGATTTGTTCGAAAACCATCTTACATAGTGCATTCGAGGACGCTGATTCCGATGCAAAAAAACCTCCTGGAACTTTTGAGTACTATTCTTGTAAGCTGAAAAAAACTAATGAACATTGTGCTACGCATGCTCAATTTAAAATGCATTTAGTCAGCATTGTTTTTCCATTGCGGGAGATGGGGGATATCAAAGTTTCTGGGTTTTTTGCATTGTTATCGGGGGCCCGAATACACCACATAAGATGTTTTTCGAACAAATCTGAGACGAAACGTTTCATTTTGATTTTTGTCATCTTTTTTTAAGCTCATCTATACTTAAGATATCCTAGTGGAAGGGGCAACGTTGGAGAAATCATAAACAACGCAAATCTTAAATCTTCCTTAATACGCTTGGTATGGCTGCTGCCCCTGCATTGTGTTATACTGCGCTCCTATGAACAGTTCAAAAAGAAAAAGTTGGCAAAACACAAAGTACACATAAAGATTATATTGTTTAATGATTTTTAGTGCTTAATGTTCATAATAAGAGAAATACCAGATTGATCGATGCCACCACCATAAGCCCCACCTCCGCCTACAACCATAGGAGTCTGTACAGGTGCTATTTGAATACAAATAGATAGGTAATTAAGCCAAGTTTGAACTAAAAATAGATCTCCGTAATTTATGGATGACCCACCTCCGACATAACCACCTCCTTGATAGATTTGCTGTCGAGTACGCCTGGACCTTATGCAATATATGACAATGCAAATAACAATGGATGGTACACAAAGCGAACAAACCACGATGAGTGCTATTATTCCAATCCCAAGTCTATATTAATGTTAAATGATTTGGCTTATCAAGTAGCTCTCCATTCATCTGCTAATGTTGCATTAAATATCGTTGTTCACTCACGCAGCTGCCTTAGGATCACCGGTAGAGCACGAATAACTGGTTGGAAGTCTACCTGGATTCGTGCTACAATCGCAGACTTGTCTCAAGCATTCTTCCTCACTTGTACTCCCACTGTATGTGCCAGCGCTAGATTAGCCAAATATTATTTATTCATAATAATGCACGCATTCATTGTGCTGAATATGTATATATGTAGTCTGCAGAAAAATAATAAAATTCACGATATAAGGAAAGTAGTTCAACGACACGATTATAAATCATATGAAATACATGTACCTATATACTAGGTTAAAATGAGATTAAAGTAGATTACCAATAATGTTCACAGTCCCTATTTGTTATTCCCGCTGTTGGTAAAGGGCAGGTCAGTATTGTTAGTAGCGTTAGCCATGACCCGCGCAAGACAAACGATACCTTTTCGACAACTTTGTGAAGCTTTGCCATCTTTCTTCTACCATTCATATTTGGTGTAACTTTAGTTCGAAATTCGAATGAATAATTTCGAGTCAGAGTTAGTTTGTTTCGGGGCTATTTTGTGAAATGACATGACAGACTACAGGTAAGCCATGGAAATCTACGTAAATTATAGCATGATGGATATATGTGCACCATA
>JAHZNI010002902.1:0-10609 GCA_027744415.1 Seira ritae
ATTTGCACTTGAACTAAACAAATAATAACGTTTGGTAAAATTTACTTTATTTTTTTACGACCACACAATTCGTTCTAGTGACTCGACGATTGAATGGGTATCGTCGTCGTCATCGTCAGATCATTTTCCCCACTCATCAGAATAAAAATATATGTAAATGGTGTGAATGTCCAATATTCCTTTCCTTGCACGTAGGTCTGATGATAAAGCTAGCGACAGATTTCTTTTCTCCTTCTTCTCTTTTTTTGCAATAAGAGCGGAAATGGGTTTATGCATGAGAACACATTGGTTAAGGCATTTTGACATTATTGGCTATAGGATTTTTCCCCATTATATGACATTGTACAAGTATTGTATGTAATTTGAGGAAAGTAGCTGCTGACTGGTCAAAGAATTCACCATTACGCATATTGCTTCCACGGAATTCGATATTATTTCCCCGTGCTTCACTTGTTATTGTACGTCAGCTAAAGGATTGAATTATTTTATCGATATTGTCCACCTGAAAAAAAGCTTTTTATTGCGTGCTCTTGTTCGCCAACTTACAACAATTTTAAAAGTAGTAAACCGCTTCGCTGCACGAGCTTGCCAAAAAAATGGCTTTTCGATCAATTTTTTTTTAATATTTTTTTGTGGTGGCTTTCAAATTAAATAGTAGAGTATGCATAGTTCTATTTTACGAGTACACGTACAGTTTCCCGCATTAATACAGTGGAGGACAGCAGAAAGCAGATATGTCAAAATAATATGTATTTATTTGCAGATTGTAGTCAAATTTCAACGGTGCTGACAACGACAGCGATCATCATCATCACCAACAGCCCCTTTTGAGTAATAAAATATTTGGAATATCAAAGGACCACACAATGTATGTGTACATGTCTTCGATAACGATTTTTTTCGTGATTGCGATTTTCGATGTATGAACTTCCGCAAAGCGGCTTTCCTATACTTTAGGAACACGGTCTGGAATTATGAATGCCATGGGCCAGGATATAAGTAGGTTTGACTGTCAGTTTGTCCCAGGTTGAAATTTGAAAGCTTATCTTCAACAGATTTTCTCGATGGGCAACTCCAAAAGAAATTGACTTTCAACGTTCAGTCTTTGATTTCCGCCACTCTCTTTTGAATATGCAGTGCACAATGAAGACTGAAAATTGACTATTTGCTGAAAACCATTTCATAGCCATATAGAACATTATTGGCCCAATTTTGTACTCGACTTTTTTGCCATTGTTATCTCTGTAAACAGGAAAAAAAGTCTGAGATCCACTTTATTTTGCAAAGATCCATTCTCCCATGTAATCCTTCGTTTTTCGTTTATTCCAGACAATTCGAAAAAATATAAAATGAAATGATGATAGGAATGAAATGCTTCATCTACAGCTCAGCTCTTCTTTCCCTTTTGGGGAAGATGATATTTGGCACGACTAACCAAACTGGATCATTTTTTATTGTAGAAAAAGGGGTACATACTTATTTCGACTGGCAAAATGTATATGTATATATTTTTTATTATACACGTTGCTCAATTTCAGACTCGTACATTTCCTCTCTCAAGGACATTGACGACAACGACATGAGTACGACACAATGTTGGAACGGGCAAAACAGGAAATGGAGAATTATCAAAGTGTTTCCCAACTTTGTGAAATTCTTTCAGGATTTTTATTTGGGAAAGTGATAGGGGCGAAGTTGATGGAAAAAGAAAGCCTTTTTCTTGCCATCTCATTTTCCCATAATGTAAGTGTATGCTCAGGGAGTTTATAATGGATGCATGCACGACTGCACATGAAATTCATAGATAAGTCCCATCGCATTAGAAACTGGAAAAATGTCAAAAGTGATGCCAAAGCTTAAACCCTGTTCAATCAATCAATACAACTATATATCCCAAGAATAAAAGTCTTGAGACTTTATTCGATTTATAACCCATTTTTATTTTGCGTGCACGCTGTACAGTTCGTGGAGGACCACCACCAGCAGCAGAGAAAACGTAGTCATCCAAATCTAAGGAAATTGTGCTTCTTGGAAAAATGCAATATGAGATTGGAGAAAGTTTCTTCACGCATGAGCTCAAAAATATTCAGTGAATCGAGCATCGTATATAGTAGTTTGCCTTGATGAATGATAATGAAATGTTGATTGAGAAGAGAGATATCGCAATAATTTTATTTCGCCTTCACTCTACTTAACTAAGTATATCTGTGTATGTATAATGTATCTGTAGCACCAATATAAGTACATGTTGTATCATCAAAAATTCTTTTTTTCTGGTATCCCTACTTGCATACCAAAAAATATCCTGTCAAACCCTTTCCTTCTTTCAGACGAAAAGACGTGATAAGACAGTCAGAATGTTTTTTTCTTCATTGGAAGATACAAAAATGTATGTACGACGACGATTAAAATTGAAATACGTTTTTTTGTTTGTATATAGTAATATATTGTATGGAAAGACAACATGTTGAATTGCACATAAGCAATTATAAAATGCTTATATTGCATAATATTACGAAATGTACGAATAAGGAAAAGAAAAAAGTAAAATGAATTCGACTACCGACAATACTGATTATAATGATGATTGTACCGCGAAATTCCGTCAATTAGTTACAATTAGTCGAAGGTATAGTAGGAGTTTATGCGTTGAATAAGTAATTGAGTTACCTTTTTTTGCACGAGAGAGAATGTTACGTAAATAAATTCATATTCATGGTCGACAGGTTTTCTTGGTCAGCAGAAAGTAATTAAAGAATACAATAGAAAGCCAAAAATGGAGAAAACCAAGGGCAAATAAATAAGTAAAGCAGTGAATATCTAACGAAGTATAAATGCTCAATAGAAGTATAGGAACTATAGCGTTACGTATGTATTGTGAGGTGGAGGGAAGCAGGAAGCAGTTCATTCAGTTCATTACACAGAGTAAAATGTGACTTGATATTTGTCATCTAGATTTAAAGAGTGTAAATTGATCGCATAGCGTTTGTCAAGATCCACCACCGAATTTCCAATGCCCAATGAGGAATCGTCTGGCGAGTCCGTCACACTAAAATCCAAATCAGCATAGGTGGGAGGTACTACGATACGCACAACAGACAGAGAAAAAAATAAAAGGAGGTTTAAGAACTACGAGAAATGAAGGGGGTTACAGATAGGTAGAAATTTTCGATAATAAAATTTATAGATAAAGAGTAAATATTTAAACATTATTATTAGTTACAGGTTTCGGTAGACGGGATGCGAGAAGAGAGTTGGGAGTACGAAGGTGGCAGAGTCAAAGTGGATTTTTCGGAGCCTCGTCTGGATCCAGCACCATCACTCTCATGTGAGGGGGAAGGGAAAGCAATGGGCTCTCCCACTGCAGCCTCCGTCATCTCTCCGGACTCATTTGTATTGAGATGATCTTCATGTTCAACTGGATGATCTTGTGAGGGGACATGTTCCGATGAGGAGCCTTGAATGTGCTCTTCAGTCGTTTCAGTACCATCTTCACCACCATTCTCATCCTCGTCGGAGTCGTCAATGGAGAGATTGAGATTTGCTGGGACGCTGTATGCCTGTATGGAATAAATGGATCTTTGCGATTCTGATCTCAAAGACGTCTCTGAGCCCGATCTGTAAAGATCTCCACTACTAGAGCCAGTACCACCAGCACTGTCATTGGGTTGCTTTATTGGTTCGCGAGCTGTTCCAAGTAATATTCTCTCCGCCCCTGATATAATAACTTCGTCGAGACTTTTCACCTGAAACTGTAATAAAAATAAATTGATCTGTAGCGAAATAAAATTTGGATGAGGTTTTATGGGATTTATATTTGAACAAAATCGTATAACCTCTCTAAATGGATTTTGTGAGGGTAAAAAAGAGCTCTTGCTAGAGCCAGAGCGCTGCTGCTGTCAGCATAATATTTACCTCAAACATGTAGTTCACGCTGTACATCGAGTTGCATGCATAGGTTGGTGGCGCCTCGTTTTCCGGAACACGCAACCTGCCATCCCACCGAATTTTAGATTTGGGATCATCACATTCATCCTTTTCTTGACTCTCCATACACGTCACGATCTTTACCACAGATGCGAGATCCGTACTCGCCTGATATTTAATATGTTGTTGTAGATTAACAGACATATGGAGTGGGAGACATTTTGGGTTTTTTATACACAGTGTGAATGGAATCTCCTCCTTGTGGAGAAAGCCTGAGCTCTGGATTGATAACGTCGCTTTCACGAGCTTCTTATTCGAAAAGTATGATTTCCTATAGTACTGCTCAATAACGATTGGTTTAGTCGCTTCCTCAATAACATCGTACAGATTGTAATGACCCTCACACTTCATGCTCTTTTCTGTGAGTTTGACGTAAGAAGCTGAGCTGTGGGAAATCATGTATACGACAAGCCTATACTCCAAATTCCCATGGGTGTTCTGAAAAGGTGCCGGAAGGCAAGGATCACATGGAATATGTAGCTGGAATGGATAATTCCAAACTCCGGAATTAAGACTGTGTCCTAAATAGAAAAGGCAGAAAAATAGGAACACGAAATAAAGTGCTATGCTGTATGTACTTGAGTCAAGACCTGAAGCGTTAGTGAATGGAGGAAAAACATATACTTTATGCTTCAGGGGAGCTTTTCATACTACTTTAGCATAATGTAATCAAATCTATTTGACAATGCAGGGAATAGAGAGAGCGAGAGTAAGGAGCTTTGTGGGGTTTATCTTTGAAATAGCATTAGAAATGTTTTCCACATACCTCCGAATTCTGGAGGTGTTATCGGCACGATTTCGCATTTTGCCCAAGTCGGTGATTCCAAATGCCCAAATGGATTAACGAACGCATTTTCCAAAATGCAAGCTTTCCCTGTATGCATGGTTGTGTGCTCCTTGTGCTTTGTCGAGTAGGTTAGGTTGCATATTGCTTCCAGCTGAACAAAAATCCCTTGAAAAAGAGAATTTTAAAGTGGTACCAAGTACCAGCTAAGCCTTTTCTGTATTTTTTAATATCAACTAAATGTTTAAAATGCATGCTGAAAAGAACAGTCTACTTTCTCCTATAGACACAATCTACTCAAGTTTTCTTTTTATTAAAAAGCTTACCATCATGCTCTATAGGAAACTTCGTGTCAATCACAAGGTGTCCCTTGATGATGGAATATGGTTCGACAGTCTCATTCTCGACAATCAGGTCAGTTTTGAAGTCCACTCCGAAGTACTCGGCTTTCTCCTTCCATAAATAGTTCTTGCGAATGGTCCCTCTTCCGCTAAGAAGCGCGTCAGTGAAATGAATTTTCCTTATAGCTGAGGATGAACTTGCCCATGCAGCTGAAGATAAGGACATCCTTCTGTGCGAATGTGAGTTCACATTGAATGACGCTCCTACACTAAACATCGATATCAGGCAAAAGTGCTAGTTACGATGATATCTCTGATTCTTTTTTTCTTGTTCTGGGTCTGTTGGCTCCGCCGCTTGTCTTCTGTTCGCTTATTTCCCACTACTATAATCCCAAATGCTAATAATAATTGCACAAACTTTCTCCATGTTTATCTTAATAATGGTAATTAAATAAGCGAAAACTTCCAGATCATCCTGGCTCACAGACAATATGCAAACATGGACTACGGACTACAAGACCAGATCTCTTTCTGCTTCTCTTGTCACCAAATGAAAGCTACTTCTGCTTCCGAACATTTTTTCTCTGGTAATCTGCAAACTGATGCTAATAATAGCTTCGACTTTGTCAGTATAGCGATCGGTGGAGGAATGAGATGAGAAGTGAAATGGGCTCCAGTTTTGCTCTACTCGGTTGGAGAGAGAAGAGAAGCAACGTCGCAGATAGCACTCATCGCGCTCACTTGAATGAGACATGAAAGAAAAATGCACTATCTCTTCAGAGGAGGAGGAAGAAGAGAGAGAACCTGTGTAGCTGTTTGCTCTACCACATTTACAGGAGCAGCGCACTATTACAATTTCCTTTATGGTTTTCTACAATTAATGGAACGCTGCGCTTGGCTTGATGGCAGTGGGGGAACTGTAGTTTGACATTGCAAGTGATTGGCACTAATGCCCTGACAAAATCCGCAGTCAACATTATAAAACTAGACTGATGGTGGAAGAGGTGGGAGGTATTCGCCTCTGAGCTACATTATCCGCGTAGAAAGCAAAGCTTCTAATTATGAGGAATTATAAAACTTGCAAGGAACACAACAGAGCTCTTTTGACTCGACTCTCTGGAACAAAGGAGCAAGTCTGAGGGATTAGAAGGGTTTCCCTTTAAATTGGAACGTGGACAAGGAGATAAGAACAGAGTGGACGGGGAATCACTTCAGAATAGATAATGTGAAAGGAAATATAGTAGTAATTTTAAAAGTAGCAGAGGAGCTGTTAACCCCGAGAAAAAAATGGGACGAGACAAGGGGGAATCCTTCTATAATCCGAAACTGCCTTGAAAAATAAATGATTACTTCAAGTTAGCTGAAACACATCGTGATTCTGTCGTTCTTACCCATTTATATAACCTACACTATTTGGGTTTCTTTCTCGCTGGGAAAAAAGTTTTTTTCTTGGGGGAAAACGAAAACAATGTTGAAACTCTGGGGCCTGCACTGGATGATGAAGATATATGTGTATAAATTTTGCAACTTGTGTTTTGCAAAAAATGATGTTGTTTTCAAAACTGGAGTTGATGGATTAGGCAAAATGCTTCTGTGTTATAATATATTTTACGCGGAAGAGCTAAACGGTTTCGCAATGAGAGATGTAAGCGAGCACAAAACGCAGAGCGAAAAGATGGGATGTCACAGGTGGGAATGCAAAAATCAATATGTACTTTCCTACGGTCTTACTTCCTTATTCTGTGCGTTAGTTAGAGGATAGATGCGGCTGGATATAAAGAGAGAAAAAGAGTTTAAGAGATGACTTGAGAGATGAGAATAATAGCAGGCGAAGTCGAGCCAGGCATGCATGTATCCGTTTGCTTTTTAGTTGAGTGGAGTAGTGGAGGACAGAGTAGCGTGCCAGCGAAAGTTTGTTGGACCTTCTACCACTCTACCACTTACTTGCTTGCTTTATAAGGCTTGAGCTTTTGAGTTGGAGGAGCAAGACTTTGTTACTATTAAAAAGTGATATGTATAAGTAAAGAGTAATGCTGCAAACAAGGAGCAAGAAATAGAAAGAGATGGCAAAAAAAGAAGAACAAAAGATTCCCAGTCGCTTTCCCCACTGCTTACTTTTACGTGTCCTCCTGCAAAGCTTAACATATTGCTCCTGTCCATCCAAAAAGGTTTCCTTTTGGATGAACTTTTGAGCGTAGGAGAAACGGAAAACGCTCCCAATTCGTTTCTTTAAACTAAAGAGACGAATTGAAAGGAACTGGAGTTATTGTGGAGGAAATTTTTTCTGAATATTTTATGATTTACGTAGTCCTATACTGACTCAGTAATGATGCAAAGCATTTTGTCAGAGAAGAGGTTTCTCGTTTTTTTATTTGAAAAAGTGAGTGAGAGAAAGTTACAAATTATTCAGAAACCTGGAGAGCACAAAAAGAGACAGAGTGGGAGAAAAGATGAAGTTGATGTTTTGTGAATTGGAGTATGCAATAAAAAGCGGATGGTGGTTACTTGAACCACCAGCACACATTTCAGCGATTGTTTTCCCACTACCATCCATCCATCTATCTACATATATATGGTATTGCGATACATAAGTACATTGTACATGTGCTGCATCCAATTTTTGGCCAATTTACAATGCCATGAATATGCTCTAATATTATTATTACACCGTAATAAAGGATGCACTTCACAGTGCTGACTGCGTGAGTACAACTATAAATTTCATGATCTTTTGTTCAGTGAAAGGAAAAAATACGTAGAAATCTTTCTCCTTCCGTTTTTTCCTCTCTCTGCCTGTGCATCATCTTTTCACTTCCCTTTAGCCTGTTGTTTCCACAAGGCTTTTCTCGGAAGGCATCAAATGAAGGGCCTGGATTGTTATACATGAATCCATATATGTAATGCGGCAACTTGTACTACTTCAGCTCGTCCTATAATATTACTCTTACTACCTCTCGGATGATAACGGAAGCGTGATACTTGGAGTGGAAAAGGAAGGACACTCTGTAATTGTTTATTTATGCCAGTGAACTTAATTTAATGAGTGACATGCGGAGGGAGAGTAAGAAGCGCAATTCAGAGAGGATCGATTTGAAATTCTCGTCGTCCTTCCCACGTAGTATTCCTCTGTTCCGAGCGGAGAAACCCAGCTAAATTGGAATATCGAAGAAAGGAGGAAAGGAATTAAGATACATTTATAAATATATACATTTTATACCTCCAGTTATGCATGTGCGACGGTGGTGGCTTCTCAGCCAAGCAGGCTTGATCTAATTTGTCCATGATCCTTTCCGAAAGGACAAAAAACGGGAAGTGTTTCTTTGCGCGGAGCCCCTCCAGACCTTTGCAGACTTTCAATTATTTTATAAGGAGAAAAAAGATAAACATGAGAAAGGAAAAATTATCTTTTTTTGCTTTTCCCTCTTCTCTACGTTCTCCCTCTCCCTCCAGCTTCTCCTATTTCAGCAGCTTCTCCTCATTTTAGATCTTGAAAGAAATGCTCTCTCTTCTTTTTCTCTGATCATTTTACAAGGTTTTTTGAAGACATTCGACTCCCTCCAGCTTCTCCTATTTCAGCAGCTTCTCCTCATTTTAGATCTTGAAAGAAATGCTCTCTCTTCTTTTCCTCTGATCATTTTACAAGGTTTTTTGAAGACATTCGAGGAAAAAAAAGATATGCTCTAAGGGAGTACTAAACGTTTAACTTCAGATATCAAAGCAAACGTTTTAGTCGACTCACTCAGTTTTCTTTTTTACCTGTAATAATTTTGTGCGCTCCATAGATGTATAAATAATTACTCGGTTGGTATGGTATGGTATGGTTGGTATGGTACGCTCGGTTGGAAAAAATAAATATAAATGCATGCAAGGAACCATGATAAAACAAACTTTTCCCCCTTCTAGTCTTTTCATTCATAAGGCAAATGATTAAATTTTTACAACTATTTCTCTCTTTTCTCCAAATTC
Source organism: Seira ritae (assembly GCA_027744415.1). Taxonomy (NCBI): domain Eukaryota; kingdom Metazoa; phylum Arthropoda; class Collembola; order Entomobryomorpha; family Entomobryidae; genus Seira; species Seira ritae. The sequence continues at coordinate 9,079 of JAHZNI010002902.1, forward strand.
ATTTTCATATCATTTCTCGTACAGCACGAAAGCAAGAAAGGAGATTTTTCAACCTTCATCTATTTTTTTCTGCGGCATCTATGTATGTATATGTACCTCGGACTGTAGCTAAATTCAAACCAATATTTATAGCTGACATTTGTTCGGTAACTTTTCCCCTCTGATTTATAATTACAATTTGCTAAACCTCATATCCATATCTATGAGTGCTTAGTACTTGAGCGTTTGGTGCAAGGGATTATTAGATTTTATGATTCTTTTCCTCCTCAAAAAGCATTAAATACTTTTGCTTGCTCAGCTTTCCCTTGTTAAGCTTTATAGTAAAACAGAGCTCAACATAATTTCATGCGAAGATTTTTCTCGCTCATTCTCTCCCTCTGCTCATAATCTCCCATTTTCAATTCTCTCACTCGCTCCTTTCACTCGTCAGATTGGAAAAAGTGAAATTGGCACGACTAAAAATAGATGAAAATTATTGATTCTTAAGGAGAAAACTTTGTTTTTTATGTACGCCTTTTTTCTCAAGTGAACAAAAGTCGGCGTGGAAAACAAGATGATGCAAACAAAAGAAAAGCTAAAACAAAATATGCGAAACATTGCTCATTCCATTCCAATCCTACGGAAAACTGTGTTGGTGGACACCATATATCCAGCTGTAAAGGAAACGGTGTTCTCAGAAAGCAAAAATAAAGTATTTCTATTAACGAATGAGTTCGCCCCCAACAATAAGGAAGTTTGAGTTTAATGGGAAAGATGATAGCATGGTATAATATGTTATGCACGTAGGTAGGTTACTAGATTTTCTACTTGGCGATGCTAAGCATTACACCCGGATCGGATGTGATAGTGATGATGATCACGATGACGCTAAAGGACGATAGATCTAGACGGATTAAACTCCACTCTCTCCTTTAGTTGTTTTATTTTGAAGGAGAGAAAACATTTTCAGAGAGACAAAGTGACGGCCTTGAATTTTGGCATCACCACTAACACCACTAAAGCAACCGCACTTACAATCTAAAAAAATATCCTAATGCTAAACGGACGACCATTTTTATATTATTCTCCTCTCGTTTGAAAAACTTTTTATGGCCTGAGCATACACGATTGCATAAAAGTTAGCGAAATACGTAATTCTCTTCTCCTGATCCATCTATAATTCAAAGCGCACATGATATAATAATAAGCAAATAGAGAGATAGGCTACTACTATTTTCTCAACATTTTGCCCAGTTTTCCCCGAACACTTTATTTTTTTCTTTAATAATACAAACCATTTTCCGCATTATAAAACCCAAAGTCCTCCTCCTCCTCTCTCTTTAATATTCTCGTTTCCTTCCTTTCACCCTTCCACGTTTAATAAGGAGGACGATGATGATGATGGAGGGACGAGAAAGAAGCAAGACAATTCCTTTCTCTCTGTTTGTTTATAAATATTTATAAAGGAGTCTCATCTTTTGACGCTCGCGGAGAAGAATGCGATTTTTCATAATGTTGTGCTTATAGCAGCAGCAGCGCACTTATGAGCCAT
>JAHZNI010002903.1:0-10918 GCA_027744415.1 Seira ritae
AATATAGACGGGAATAAAGATAATTTTGCGATAAAAAATGCATCGTATGCGCATCTAATTAAATACATCTACATACATACAACATAGAGGCATACACGAGCATATATTTTTTTGCAACTAGAGCAGCCACAGGCTCAACCTGGATGGAGATCACAGATCTACGTATTACGCTACAGGAACGTTTTTACTATTATTCCTCCTTTTACTTACGGCGACAATGATAGATAATATTAGGAAGTATTGAGGTCAAGTTTTAGTTTTAATCTTGGGGCTATGCCTAGTCGGTATATAGGTTCTCTCATTCCATTAATGTTCCTCCTCCCATTGCTCCAGAATAAGTTTTCACCAACAGCATTCAAAAAATTGCCATGTTCAAATTAAAATTCATCCAGAAATATTTGCAAAAAAGAAACTTTGCTGAAACTGCGTAGTACCGCAAATAAAGACAAATAATGTTTCTGGCTTGCTTTGCATTGCATTGCTGCAGTAGGACTACTCGCTGCGAAACGCATCTGTGAACTTGACCTCCAAATAAAAAATGGAATCATGCTACGTAGGAATGGGACAATTGGGACATTCTAATTCGCTAGTTTTATTTAGCCTACCTATTATTTTTTTACGATGTGAGAAGTAATACAGTTGACATCCTGTCACTCATTGACTTGCTTGGAAGGTAGCTTGGTAGCTGAGGGTGTTAAGTTATACCACCACTGTGAATTTTACGATCCTCCTGTGAGGAACATATTCGAAGTCTCAGGGTGCTTCATCTGTGGAAAAGTTTATGATGCAACTTTTGTGCTCAAGTTTGTAAGAAAAAATGCAGATTTTGGCAATGGATAATAGACTAATAGTAGTCAACTACGACTTTGGTGAAGTTTATTGTTTGAAGAAGGACATTATGGTGGAGTTATACAGATATAAAATAAGTTAACGTGCTGTTGTTCAAATTGTTTAAGCGAATGTTACTCTTTATGCTTTCGTGTTTTGAATTTGAGATGGAGTCGCCAAAAAGAATTTGCATGATTTTGTTGGGATATTTTACTTTGTTCTATGGAACACGTGGATTTCAAAATGGTATTTCGAAATGCGTTCATTTTAGTGATTCGTGATATGCAGAATAATACATGCGCAATACATATATCTACATTCGGTCTGCTTTTTCAGACCCTAAATGCGGACAGAATAATTACCGGCACCCAAAAATTATTGGTGGAGAAGGCGTCGAAGAAGCAGAATTTCCTTGGTACGCAGGAGTACAAAATCTTTTTGTTCTAAAAACAGTTTTATTCATTTTTCATGTAAAAATATTGTTGTAGGTATGTCTCAATCAAAGAGACGGGACAGCACATTTGTGCTGGATTCATCGTTTCCAAGAACGCAGTCATGAGTGCTTCCCACTGCTTTAAAGACTTCTCAAGCAGGTAAAATATCTAGAATTTATCAATTTATTGACCTGATTCAATTTTTTCCTGAATTATTATGACTTTTTACAGAGCAGCAGAATCTCCCAAAACGATCTCAATTACATTAGCTGTTCACTACTTGAACCGCCGTAAAAGCGAATATCCCAGAAGTGAAGGAAGGTTGGAGCAAGAAGTAAAAGTCAAAAGAATTATTCGACATCCTCAATACGATGCGTTCAATGAATCCAGCAAGTACGATATAGCTCTGCTCGTGTTGGAGACAGCAATACAGTGGAACTTTGGAACAAGACCGGTTTGCTTACCAGCACCACCACCGGCTATGAATTCCCGGACCGGCTACTATTGACCTGATTCAATTTTTTCCTGAATTATTATGACTTTTTACAGAGCAGCAGAATCTCCCAAAACGATCTCAATTACATTGGCAGTTCACTACTTGAACCGTCGTAAAAGCGAATATCCCAGAAGTGAAGGAAGGTTGGAGCAAGAAGTAAAAGTCAAAAGGATTATTCGACATCCACAATATGATGCGTTCAACGAATCCAGCAAGTATGATATAGCTCTGCTCGTGTTGGAGACAGCAATACAGTGGAACTTTGGAACAAGACCGGTTTGCTTACCAGCACCACCACCGGCTATGAATTCCCGGACCGGCTTATCGCCAAGTCAATATTTTACCATTTCCTCTGAACTGGAGGAATTCAGGAGTGGTGAAGTAGCCGTCGTCGCCGGGTGGAGCTCCACGGATGATGATAGGGAAGGAAGTACTATATTGCAGAAGGTGCAATTAACACTGTACAGCACTGAACAGTGTAGAAGTATATTGAGGGAGAAGAATGTGACGATGAAGACTGACATTGACTCATCTGTGATATGTGCGGGTTCCAATGACGTTGGGTTCGATAGCTGCTCGGTAAATCTATTGTAAAAAATACATTATGAACTTTTGTTTTAAAATGAATATGGAAAAGGTATCGCAACATGAGGAGGAATATAATATTTAACTTGATGACTCATACGCATTCGCCAGCAAAGATTCATGATTTGCTGTCATTTAACAGGATATTATCACATTTTTTCATAGGGTGATTCTGGCTCGGCCTTGATGGTTCGCCGAAACAACGCATGGGTTGCCGTTGGACTCGTTTCATCAGGCTTCGGTAAATGTGGAAGCAGTCGCCCAGGACTCTACACGAGAATAACGAGTTACCTTGATTGGATTCAGACCTTAATTACTTAGCTAGGTCACATATTATATAGATATTTATTTATTTTTTTTGTATTTATTTTGCGTTTTCTAAAATAATAACATGCACCCATGTATGTAATATTAGTTGAATTGTCAAAAATTCATTTTGCATTCATGATTCATGAATAGTCATTCTCTCTGTATTTGTTTAAGTAGAACTTTAAGCCAGACGAGATAAAAGAGAATTTTTTTCATATGTAATGAATCATAGGTATTGTATACACCTGCTGCTTTCAAACGGCTGCGTCCAAGGTTATGACGAAAGAGATAAAGCATGTTATGTATCACTACAAGCTAGGACTAATCTACCAAAGATAAATGACTTGTTATCTCAACTCTCAACCGTGAACGTGCAAATCATCTTGCTCGGACGCGGACTCCCATTTCCAATCTTACTAACCAGTCTCTTCATCACAATCGTATTCACTTTAAGCCGCTTACTGGTCAGCAAGCACTTCATAAAAGTAATAGATCGCAGATTTTAGATCTTCTACAAACAAGTGCATCAGATCAAATTTTACTCCGTATTTTTGTACTCACCGCAACCATAGATACTTTTCCATGTAACGATCTCAAACCAACTGGCAACAACGGGGCATCTTACATCTCAATTTTGGAAGTTTTGTAATATTTTTAAATTCATTTAGTTTAAAATGATGTTAACTCCGACGCATATCCAAGTGGCCGTGCTCCGCACGAAAGACCTGGTAATTAAAGGTAAAAATGGAACAAATGACGCCTACATCATTTTCTCCCTCGGAAAGGAAAAGTTCCAGTCATCCATCATGGAAAAGTCCACCGGCCCGATTCTGGAATGGAACGAAGGTTGCGACATTGCAATACCATCATCACAAGGAAACAAAGCCGAGCTCGTTCTCAAGGTATTTCATAAGGCCTCCATAGGAGACAAATTCCTCGGCCGACTGGCCCTTCCCCTGTCCGAGTTTGATGTGATGGCAAAGCCCAAACCTATTTGGTACAAACTAAAGCCCAAATCCGGAAACGAGAAGGATACCAAGTACAGAGGCGAAATAGAGGTCAGAATAAAATTCCTCATCAAATCCAGTACGAACCTGAACCTCACTGCCGAGTCTGCACATGACCTTGCCGGGAAGTCCAAGCGGAATAGTTTTCGTTCCTCACTGGGGAGCATCCTTAGCCTTGGAAAGAAGAAGAAAAAGAAAGATAAGGGAAGTGGGTCAGGGAGTAGTAAAGAGACCGTGGGGAGTAGCACTGATTCTCTGAGAAAATCCACCATTTCATCATCCCGTCTCAGTCTGAACAACAACCTCCCCATCATCAACGACGATCCTGGAGTGATCAGCGAAGAAGATGATGACATTGAATCTCCCCCACTTGAATTCAAAATCGATAGGAAGAAATCCACGCAAAGTGGGGTATCCGCACTCTCGAGCTCCTACTCTGACAAGCTCAATAGCTCGAGTTTGCCTTCGACACCGAAAAATGTACAGAAATCAGGTCTACGCGATATTTTTACTGATCCGGTGGATAATACACAGCCTCCCATCATGCCAGAATTTAGAGTAGAGCCTAGTTTAAATGAGAATGATAACTTTAATGAACAGGCTCAAATGTCGCCGAAGCCTCGAGTTGTGCGCCTTCCAAGCGTCATCGTCGAGGAGCCTTTAGCAATAGCGGGAGAGGCTAAACAAGGAACAGGGTCAGCATCATCATCCGTTCCAACAGAATCTTTTACGATACCCAACGTGCCTCCAAAATTGACAGTTAGCGCGAGCATGATCAATCTATCGGTGGATGGGAAAGGCAGTGTAAGAAAAACGTTCAAGTCAATGTTCACTCCTTCAAAGCATTTGAGCGTTGATGAGATCTTCCGACCTCCTGAAGGTGGTGGTAGTGCTTCGGCTACCGGAGAGGAGAGATCAAGGACGTCCAGTAATCAGAGCGAACATTCATCAATATTTCCGGGTGGATTTATGATGAAAAAGAGGAATAGCGTTCGGGACCTGAAAATCCCAAAGGAGACTTTCAAGCTCTATGAGCGCAAATCAAAGGAGGAGCTTGTCGCCATCATCATAAATCTTCAGGAGACGGCGGACGCGCAAAAGCTCAAGATAAACGATTTAGAGGATTACATTGATAAACTTTTATTACGCGTTTTGGACAAAATGCCAAGCCTCTTGAAAAAAGGAAATAGCGTCCGGGCAGAGCAGGTAGTTACTGACCAACAGTAACAAAAAGCCGTCGTGTGTGATTAAACAAACCGTATTAACTTTTTTATGCAGTTTTATTATCAGTATGTTTCTTTATTTCAAAAAAAATTATACGATCATACTTATCATATAATATGCCACGTATCATCTTAAATCTACTTTTATATCATATCGTATTTTTTTTATTATTAAAACCTTTTTTAACATGCCGCGTTCGCTCACCACAAGTCAGTTTACGTTTTAATGGAGTACCTATAATCGATAATTGTTTTCCTTGTACTGCTTCGTAATTTATATTACACTTTATTATTACTAGGTATTATGCTATTCACATTTTTTACAGATTAAACAAAGAATTTTAATTTATGGAAGCTTCTGAATTGCTTTTAAAAATGTACAATTTAATTTATTAATATTTCATAAATATTACACCTTCTTGTATACATATACTCCTACATATCCTCCGGGAAAAATTTGTTTAAAGCTCTAAAAATAAAACCCACTCATTGCATTGCAATAAATCATAATAAGAGGAGGAAGGTCATGCCCTTCGAAATCCACATTAGCTTCTTGCTATTGTTTATCATTAGATAAGTGTCATTTACACGTACAGTAATGTAATTCCGTTAAATTATATAATTGTAGGATCCATACTCTATACTCGTGTTGTTTTGCTTAAACTTATGTACTTGAACCTGATATAGATAAATACACGAAATCGAATTTGAATTGACTTACATACATCCATAAAAAGTTGGCTTGGTTTTGGTTGTTGTTTTTTCATATATACATTGTCTGGAGTAAGGGGTTCTTTTCGTCCACAACACAACATCAATTGAGATCATTATTACTTTAACATTTTAAATTTTTGGATACATGAATTACCAATTACCTAGGCTATTTATGCATGCATATCATTATCGAATTACATTATGATCTCTTCGATTTATATACATACTTCTGAACTAAAACAGTGACAGGTTTCTCTGTAATTATTGTTGTAGGACCCTTACATAAATGTATATTTTGGTAGCATGTAATAGTTCAAGTTACTTTGCGCATTCGACAGATTTAATACTTAGGAGACATGCTCATTAATGATATTGCATTTAAGGGAAAACCTACGTACATACATAGTCCGAGCTCCGAACCCGCAGTCATAAAGAACGATGCATACTTGACTTGACATACAAAACGGTTCAAGTAAAATTATGCCGTTACAATTACGATTACATATTTTAGAAGGGGTGAGCCAAGCTGAAGTAGAGCTGAGCATAATAATAATGCTCTTTATTCCTTAAATATTTTTTTTGTAAGGCACAATATTTTAAAACCCAAATTGGTTTTTAATGTTATGTATGATAGCGTTGGTAATTACTCGGCATAAATAGGAAGGTTTTGTGCGGGTTCCTGTTCCTACCTACCTACTCGACCACCAAGGATAAATTACATACGCCACCGGTAATACCTAGTATGTAGTACTGAAACAGGTTCTTTATGCAGACATTGAAACAAAGCGTTTTATGGAGCAAAACCTGCATCTCTGTTTTCTTTGCAAGAGTGATCTTCTTTGAGAGCGCCGAGGACGGTTAACAGTACATATTTTTTGAGTTGATGTAGTGAAAAAAGAGGCGTATAAATGTCATACAAAACTGTAAAATTCGAGGTTTGATTCGTTACAAAATTGATATTTTGTTACTTGATCAGCGCATTATTGAAATTTGAAATTCTCATTTTTACAGCAATATTATTTTACAGTCAACATTACAAAAAACTTTTACTTTTTCACACATTTAATATGTACATTTTAAATTTTTTATAGATCAATCTTTGATAGTTTTGGCAAGTATTCTAATCCTAATCCTAATTACTGGAATAAAGATATATATTTATTTTATTTATTTAATATAATAATAATTACGCAATGGACTACTACATCTGTGATTCATCCGCCATCATGGGAGGGGGCGGGATGATATCATCATTCGGGTGATATCATAATCTCTCCAGCTCAGTCGTTGTGGTCTGCGAGGGATGAATACATGTTCCGCTGTCCGTTGTCAGGGAGTAGTGTCGGTAAGTAAGAAACTCTGGACTAAGGTTGCCGGGAGACGTTGTCCCGCCATTCCCATTGCTTCCATGATGCAAATGATGATGCAGGTGTTGGTGACGGTGATGATTATTGTGGTTGTGATGATATCCGCCCAGAGTGCCCACATTATTGGGAGCAGTTAGGGCATCAGTCAAGTGATGATCAATCTTGCCATTCTGTAGGAAAAAAGAAATTCTTCAAGACCGGAAAATATTTTATATAAAAACTAAATTTTATTTGAATGCTTATTACTAAAACCTGTTGGCGGAGCTGGCGTCTCTTGCGGAGCTTAACGCATGCCAGCGTAGTGAGCAGAATGAGGAACACGATAATTCCCAGAGCAGCACCAACTATCACACCAAGTCGTCGTTGGATGAGCACAGCCCACCTCTCTGAATCTGAAGGATGAACGGATGTGCGAACCTGATGAATGACAGAGCAAATAGAGAGATTGTCGTTTGGGAAATTCTAGTATTCTGGGAAAAACCACAAGACAAACATGTCATGTCTACAAGGTGTACAAATACAAACCTGTGTACAACGGGAAATGTGTGTATCCTTCAGCACGGTTTCCGCAGAGCGGGATGCAAGCGTACTCGCTGCTTCGTTTGGATCTCCGTCTGTGCAGTTTGGGAGATAAAATATTGTTACATTAAAAAAAAGACTGAACTTTTTCCAATCAAAAAAAATCCAAATCGATGGACCGAACGAATAACAGCAACTTAGCCCTTCCTGTTTACTTTGATCTTACCTGTGGCTAGCTCAAGGACGCAGATCCTGTACGGCGTGTCTGACTCCAGATCTGGGAGCTTATAAGCGCGCGATATTGCGGGCAGCGGTCTCGTCCACCGAATTTGATTGTCCTGGTTTAGTGCATGATACGCGATCATATAGCCTTGTATACTCATATTTCGGCTCTGCCAAGAGATGACTGCGGATGATGGTCGAACATCCTGCAAAAGACAGACAGATATAAATATAGATTAATCTCCAATCGCCTCGCGAAGTTCACCTCTTCGAGGATGATGATAAAGCAACAGATTACATCATCTCAAACGGAGGGTATGAGCATAAATATTTTTAAGATACTTAAGCCGGCACTATAACCCTTCTTCATATCATGCTTGCGGCTTTTCTTTCGCCACTGGATAGAATTTCGAAATTGCAATGATGATCGGGCGGGTGCTTTCCTGTTCCCGCACGACTCACTGTACTGTCTGGTAACGGCAGCTCGGAGCGAGATTAAAAATGCCAGGAGAGATGACTGCGGATGATGGTCGAACATCCTGCAAAAGACAGACAGATATAAATATAGATTAATCTCCAATCGCCTCGCGAAGTTCACCTCTTCGAGGATGATGAAATTTCGAAATTGCAATGATGATCGGGCGGGTGCTTTCCTGTTCCCGCACGACTCACTGTACTGTCTGGTAACGGCAGCTCGGAGCGAGATTAAAAATGCCAGGAGACGATTGCGAATCTTTCGCTACTCTTCTGCTGCAGGAGCAGGACGAACAAGGCGTATATTATGAAAAAAGATCAAAAGAGAAAGCTGTCTTGTGTAATGTTCAAAGATTACTTACATTACAAGCACTTCTCCCTCCAAAACTGTAATCTTATACGATACGCAAGTCCTCCGCGCGCCATCATTATTTTTTATACCAGGTCCTTTCCCTTGCATTTCTCTTTCATATCTATGGAATCTGAATCTGGAGAAAGCATATATATCTATCTCTCCCTCGCCGTCTCTGGTGACGATGATCATGATCATCATCGTCGTCATCATGATGAAATAGGGAGAGATGGTAGACGAGTGAAATAAGTCTCGTTCCAGAGAGCATTTCCAAATTCTCTTTGAAATCCGATTTAATTTCTACCTTTGCCGAGAAAAACAACTTTCTTTCTCCGTTTATCTTCCTATCCAAAAGCCAAGCCATGTACCCTATCTAGACCAGATTCTAGATTTTTTGTTGTTTTGAAAATGCTAAACAGGCATTACGGCCCTTGCAACCAACAACATTTTCAGCAGTGCATTTCATTTCTGTAATGAATCTTTTAAAGCGTAACATAACAACATAGCCTCCTCTAAAATTTTGTTTTCTGCAAATTGCGTTACAAATCAAATCAACAAATTTTTCTACTCTTGTTTACCCTCTTTCTTTTTAAGTACTCTATGTCTTTTGTACATGAACTTGAACATGAACATACATACTCGTTAAAGAAGAGACTACACAGAAATGCTGTGTACTGTGCATGTGTGTCGCGACGCGTTTTAATGATGTTTACACTGAAAGGGTATCGAATTAAGTAACCTGAGAAACGACAGGAAATATTTTTTCTTGTTTTCTGAACCCTCGAACGGAGATCAAAACGTGAGTATAAGTTCTTAGAAATACATTGTAGGAGCTCAAAGTACAGCTGTCAGTGAAAGTACCCATTTTGCAAAACAAACGGAGTGAAGTTTGTTTTAATAAGAAATCGATAAAGATTTTAAAGGAGTACACATAAAAGAAATGTAATGTCAGTATTCAGTATCATGGTACCCTCATGAATAGTTTCTCTTATTTCACCAGAGCAAAAAGTAAACATTAATGTTTTTTGTGCAAAAGCCTGATTAATATTTTAAAAGTACAGATGAATTATACAAAAAAATGAATAATTTCTCCTTCAAAAAAAGTTTCTTTTTTTGCAAAATGTTAAATCAAGTCAAAAGTTTCTCTTGAAAAAAATATTTGCACTGAAACACGGTAGAAGTAGTACTCTCAATGATGAAATTCTGTGGAAAATTTGCAACTTTTTTTGAGAGGCAAAAAATATCCTTGAAAACTGAAAACAAGCCACAACGCAATTTCAGTATTTCATATAAATATATATATACATATATTGCGCTCCGCTACAACAAGCATATACAACTACAAGTTATGTAAACTCTTGAAGATATAGATATGATGAAAGCATTTCCAGTGAAATTTGTGGCTCACTTAATCTCGCTTCATTTCGCCTTCTCCAAATCATATTCGGATCAGCAACTCTCCAACTCATTTAGAACTCAATCTCTTTTGGGGCTTTACAGTAGTAGTAGTAGTAGTAGTAGTAGTACCCACTACAAATTTTTTGAAATATTTACTCTTCACTCCTGTACCTTCTTCATCTCCTTTAATAGTGCCGAACATTATTTAGTAAAATCTCTTTTGCAGTATTGTGCATTCACTGAAAATTGTATTCTACTAATGCTCCATTATTTCAGCGAGGAGGATAACGAGCAACTAAAACTTTCCGAGGATGATGAGAGTACCTACTACAACTACAACGAAGCTATTTTCATCTCATCAAAGCATGAAAATCCTTGTATTCTTCACGTCAACCCGAAAACAATCCAGAAAGTTCTCAAACTGCCGCAATCAAACACGAACAGGCCCTGGCTCTGGCTCTACTTTCTATTATCATCTGAATCCTTAAACAACTCAGACTCAGACCCTCCCACTCATTTTGTCACCGTTCAGGAGGATCTAACTTTCTCCAAAATCTTACTTGTCGATGAAAGCCTTCAGTCTATACAGCTCGTGTGCTTTAGTTGTGCAGAACCAGTACCACCCCATCTTTCGAATGGAAATCTTTTGAACGGTTTGCCTCTAACAATTCCCAAAACATTTTTATTTTCCCTGCGCCAAATAGATAAATTTTGGGAAGAGGTCCATTCAAAATTTAAAAATTGCCTTCGTGATGATAATGATGATGAGCTTGTACGCGGGTCATGTGCGCCATACAAACTCCGTGGCTATGGGAAGAAGAATCTAGTGGACGCTGAGGATTGCGCTGTGCGACACATTCTCCAGGCGCACAACTGCAGCGTAGGTCGCCATGCCCACGCTGATTTGAGCTTCAGCTCGTGGAACGAATTAAAAATGGAGAACTTTCCACATCCTTTCGGAATCCACTTTCATGGCTTCATCTATTCAAT
>JAHZNI010002904.1:0-10098 GCA_027744415.1 Seira ritae
TCCCCTAATGTCCTTGGTGGTCTCCCCTCCAAGACACGTTTCCCAAACCAGCGATGTAAACACCCAACACCATTTTCACCAAATATCTATATGCCTATATTCCCATTCCAATTTCCACTCATTCATTTTATTCTAGGCGTTGTAATGAGTTTCCGGTTGAAAATGCGAAAAATTACTCCGTAAAAATGAAACATTCTTTTTACTTCAGAGGAGAAAAACTGGCTCGAGTCTCCCAATTCTTCTGTCAGGTTCATTCATAAAAAATGAATTATGATTTGGGCATCTCCACACCTCCTCATTTTTATATATAATATGTGAATAGAATTGTAATTGGAAATGACATGGGATGAGGATGTGCCATAATAATTCTATCTCACTCGCTTAAGATTATTTTTTATGGTTCATATTCACTCATTTTTTTCTAGAGAATGGTAGGCAGGTATGGAATGAAAAGACAATGAATATTTTATGGCCGGTCCTGGTTCTCCTATTCTGGACTGTGGACTGGAGTTTTAAAAAGTTGTGGTGTGGTGGGTATTCATTCAGGGTATCATAAAAAATATTTTAGAGAAGAGTTGTGTGTCCGCGTGTGTGTCTGTGAATGAATGAATGTGACTAGTGGCTTTTCCTCCTCCTTTCTCTCACTCTGATGATCATTATGATTATATTATGATGGGCACATTTTGGGGGTGTGCAGTGTGCAGCACCAGTATGTGGACTGGGAGTAATAAGGCAATTTGCAGATCATAAATCAGCAGCCAAAAGAACGGAGCAATTTCGCAAAGAGCTGAGTTAGCGTTAGCCAAACATTTCTACAGACGAGGCTTTTAAGATGCGGAAAGAGATTTGAATGAAGAACACCTTCTTAAAGAAAAAATATTTTCTTGAAATGTTTAGTTAAGAAGATGGCCATTGCCAAAAAAGAAGAAGATTGGTGGGAAAAGGGAAACAAATCGGTTTACATGTTTTGCATTACTTCTCCACACTCAACTAAAGCTAAACAATTTTTATTATTGTTGAACAGCATCTGTTTACACTTGCTTGCATTTCCATTTTCCAAGACGGATGTGTGGAACGTGAAGGGACGCTTAAAAATGCTTTCTTTTTTTGTGGTTTTATATATTTTTCCTCAGTTGAGGTGCACGTGATCACGACTCACAATCACAAAAAATTTTTATTCAAAGGAATAAGATTTTCAAACAGCTTCCGGCATAACATCAAAATGCTGACGTGCTTGGGCTTTCGTTGTGGTGTGTGCGTGTGGTCGCGTCTTGTATTCATAAAATGATTTATCAAGATTCTGATCAGCATTAAAGTATTTCTTTTTAAAAAGATGATATTTTTTCCTTCTATTTCAGATGGCAGGTTTGCGTCGTCTGGACCAGCACGTCACCACGTCTGGAGCTCAACTGTCTGCAGGTGCTCTTCATATCGTGCTCTCAAACAAATTTCAAGACTCATCTGCTCATCGTAAGTGGAAGAAAGGAATCAATTAAGTTTTTCCCCTTACATACTACTTTCCATAAATTAAATTAATTTTCGAAAAGAAAGTTTTTAATTTGCCATGCATGGGAATGGGAGTAGAAAAATTGAAGAGGTGGAGGGGGTAGTCTAGTCTAGTTGGGTTTGGGTGGTACATAGTGGTAATGGGGAGCGGGAGCATGATGGTAGTCATCTGTAGTATGTAGTGATAGTGCTTATGTTATTTTAAAATATAATATTCAGTTTGCTTTTCCCAGTAGGAGTTTGTGTAGACAAGTTTTTTAATCCCTTCATAATTAACTCTTCCCTCAAAATTGCTTGCTTTCGAGTGGCCCACTCTTAATAATCCCTGTTGAGTTGACTTGCCTCTCTCTCCCTTTCTGAAGATGGGAAAAAACTTTTCACAGATTTGGAACGTAGTTTGCTCTTTAGAAGGTCTATATAGATGTACCTTATGTATGCCCTGCAATGTAATTATGAAAACATGACCTGGGAGCAAGGCTTTCCTTTGAATTTGTCTTTGTCCTCCTTCTGCTCTTTTATCGTTCTCGGGCAAAATTATAGCGCTTTTTTGGAAAAGGAAATTAAATTTTCCCTGGAATGATACACCATACACCCACGCTATAAAAATATTGACGATCCCTTCCAGTAATAGAATATCTTTTGAAAAAAGAAAATATTTAACTTATTCCATTCAATTGAGCACTAAGCCATAGCCATGTTGTTATCAAGCATCGAGCATTGGCCCTTGAAGTTCGTTCGTTCAGACGTAGTACGCGCGTATAACCATTATTATTTGTGTGATGTGCCCAGAATTTTTAATCTCCTCTCCTTGATACTTGATTCCCTCGGGGTAATGATAAGGCAAAGGCAAGGAACAACTTGTATTAGAGTGGGAGGCATTAACCTTTTTTCTGTCCTCTATTGAATTGAAAGTCTCAAAGTCCACCGTGTATTTTTAAAGAAAAGCCAGGCCATGGCCATTGCTATTGGTGGTGGTGCTACAAAGTTCAAAGTCTCAAATTGCAAAAGTCTGGTCTCGAGTTCAGCAGAGGAAGATTAAAGGGTATGGCGGGTCTCTGACTGAATTCACTTCTCCTTTAAATGATTCATCCTTTCTGCTGACTACGGTGAACGCCCCAGACATTTGTCGGAGGAGAAATAAAAGCCTATCTCCTCCTCAGTTCAGTCCCTGTTCAGTCCAAAGTTTTTACTTCTTTTTTGGACTAGACGACGCCTGGCTTCTGGCTTGCTTGACTTGGCTTCAATGAGGAAGGTTAAGTAGTTCAAGCTGAGCACGTGCTTTTCTCCCTTCCACGTTTTTTCCAAAGGAAAATTTATGGCTTCCTGTGGGAAATCAAAATAGGACGAATCTCAAAGAAAAAAGAAGCTTGACTGACTGACCAGGACCAACCGACTGATGCGATCCCGCTCATTTTCCCTTACATAAACAGCACACATGCAATCCAGCCAAGCTACATAAGCCAAGTCAAACAAAAAAAATGGAATGGAATGGGCTACAACTAATTTTCTTGAGGAAACGAACTAAAATGATGAGTAGGTAGGAAAAGGGCTGGTGAAAGCCTCATCCTAAAATTCAATTTTCAGAGAGAGAGAAACTACATTTCCTTTCCTGGTAACGATCCTGACGTTAATGGCCTTAATGAGATATGTACATATGTAAAGGAGTAATAATGGTACAGGGTACATGTTCCGTTTGCTAATTATCTACGAATGATACTTAGATACAGCAGATGGGAACTTGTTTACTTGGAATGGGGAATTTGCACAAGGCTATTATGTTTGTAGCAATAACCTAAAACGCTTTGAAGTCGTTTTTTTTAGGGAAAGCCTTTTAAACAAATCGAACTTGCTGATGATAGCATTGGAATAAGAGCCCACAAATGTAGGGAACATTTATTTGCTAAAAGATACTTTTAACGTTTTACAGGCTTCCTCCAAAAGTCTAAAGCAAATACCTCTCTGAATCGGAATGAATGGATAGCTGGCTGGCTGGCATTTGCACGTCAAGTCAAGCTGAATTTCAATTTTCTGAATACACTGTAGGAACTGAAACAGACAGGAAGAAAGGATGTCTATTCTCAGTTCTAATGGATTCCTTTTAATTTCTTTTGAAAATTCTCTCCCTTTCCCTGACAATCCTTCCAATTCCAACTTTTTTTATTCCGTTTTGAATCTGAAGAAGCCATTTGTTTCTAAGAAGTTCTGAACTAAACCTCGAAGGAAGAGAATCGTAAAAAGGAAGTTTGAAGACAGAAAGACAAGAGGCTGACAATTTTGATGGAAATACAATGCGCCTTTTTTCTTTGCCCGAAGGAGGAAGTCATTTCATTTAATCCTCATTTCCTGTAATCATTATCCTGTAATGTTTAAGAAGAAGAAGATGATGATGATGATGAAAACGACGGTGATCATCCTACTGATCCAGATAGAAAATGATTATTATTTCATCTTCTTCCTTTCCTCTTTGTCTTATCACTGTACGTCAATCGTCAAACGGGGAAAGTTTTGAGTGAACTGGGATTTGAGGAAATGATCAAACTTTCTTTTTAGGTGATGTCATGATGATGGTGATAGTGGTGATATGAATACCTATATTGTTCCATTCTCTTTCGGGGGTTTTCTTTTTAAAGTACCGGAAATGTACGGTATAAGATGAAAATGGTGATGATAGATTTGATATGGAGAAGGAAATAAAGCAGTGGAAAAAAACTTTGCAGACGTACATTTCCCCAGGGAACGTTCCACTTTTTTCCACAATAATACTCTCTTGTGCGTTTACTTTTAGGAAATGATTGAGTCATTTTCATTCTGAAAAGTACTGGTAGTAATCGGAGGTTAGAAGGGAGAAATTAAGATAAGAAAGTCCTATTCCTGAGAAGTTGTGTCGTCGACCGTTTGATGAAAATATGATTTGCCGATTATTAGCGGCTCAGCTTCTAGGAACATAAGCGTAGGTACATATATAGCCACTCATTTCAATTTCCATACATGTGTACGACCTACTTTAGGCATGTCAAACTTTTCGAAGGTAAAATTATGATAAACTTTTGATTACTTGTCATCAGTCATCATCATCATCATTAAGCACGTAAATCGAAACTCTTGATTACTTCATTTCATTCATCCCAGTAATTTGCTAATGAATGCCTGGAAGAATGGAGGATTTCGACCTAAATCTGTCAGTTATGAATTAGGAGTAGTGAGAAGAACGACATTTCCAAATTCAAAAATAACTTTTCTTTCCTTTTTCAATGACTTTTCGTATTTCGGAAATAATTCCTCGAATTTGCATTATTACAATATGTAGTTCACCAACAACCACTACCACACGCGCCGTTTCCTTCGCAGCTTTTGTACATTTATGGTTTAGTGATTTTGGAACTTGTGCGGTACTTTCTGCGAAAATTGTGGTACACATGCATGGACCTACATATATCGGTACAGGATTGGATTTGGTGCTTGAGATTTTGGGAAGATGAGTTTTGAGTAAATAATGAGAACTGTCATTGGCAGGGATAGCGGGAGTCGGGACAAAGGCTGGCTTTTAACACCTGAGTGACTTGAACGAATTCTCTGGATCCTTTTCCCTTTGAAAATTGGAAAGTCTTTATTCATACATTGCTATTTGCTATCACAATTTGAGCAAGTATAACACAACTTTTGTAGATCGTGTCATTTGAGGGCACTGGGCATGTTATTACTGGCACCGCTCAAACTCGGTTGCATTGAAACGTTACTAGTCAAACTGGGGCGTATTGAAAGATTACTCCGATCCCCCACCATCTCCCTCTTCTTCTTCTTCTTACCTTTATTAGGAAGACTACTTCTCTTCCTGGAATGCTCATCAGCATCATGGGCTTCATCAGCCTCTGCCTCTATAGCAGCGTGATGGAGCACCATCTCAGACTGCTCATGCAGGGCTTCCAACTCTGGCAGCCAGAAATGAAGCTGTCGAATTGTCTTCAGAGCCATTCGATGAAACCACATGACGACCATGAAGAATATACATTGGATGAAGCTCATTGTCGTGATGAGGAAAAGCAAGTAGGAGAGCTGGAAGTGATACCGTGTTTTCTCCGAATTGATGTTGTGGAATCGTGTCCAGCAGCCAACGTCCCTGTCGTTAATTCTTTGAGCGTCCAGCTCTTGCTTGTGAAACTGTACGGCCATGCTTGCATTCGAGCCCGTGTACTCAATCATTTTCCCGCAGTCCTTATCCTCCTCGTTCTGCGTGAACTCTTGCTTGCAACAAGACTGGGGAACGTCCAGCCCTGTGGTTTTCCGAGCCACGGTCCGGTTCAGGGAGAGGTCGGCGACGAGTTCGTGGAAAAAGTCATCGTTTGCATTGGCCTCGCGGTACACGTCGAAGCCCGTGCTGCCATAGCCTCCGGGCTTTGTGTCTTTGGAGTGGAAGCCGGGTCGGCCGTAGTCAAGATAGTTGTAGATTCCGCAGCAAGTCTGAGAAAAGATATTTAGATTAAAGTAAAGTACTTAAAGTTACAGTAATTAAAAGGTTAAGCTATGCAGTTAAGTACAAATTTCTGCTGCATCCGGTCCAGAAATGGAGGGATGTCTCCATAAAGGCGAATGTACGTTTTGCTGAAGGTCATCATTGCTTCTTGAGAAATGGGAATGACGAATAGAATTCCTCCCAGAGCGAAGCAGAATGAGCATACCGGTATGCCATATCTGGGTCTGCACACGGCAAAATGATAAAGTTTATTAGCTCTATCGTGGTGGTCACCACATGCTATAATCTACAATGTTGTCCTTACCAATTTGTTAATCCACCAAATATCCTCGTTCCTCTTGAAAGTCGCCTCGGACAAGAGGAGCAAATACATTCCCACGAAATTTGCGTAGAGCAGAAGCCAAAAGCCTATTGCCGTTGTGAAGCTCGGGGGCATGCTTCCGAAGAAGACGTAGAAGGATATGAGCACGGTGTCCATTACTAAGCAAACAACCTAGAGTCAATTTCAGGGTTCTTATCAACGATCAAATATTGTGTAAGATCAAAATCTTACTCTGTTAATGTATTATATTATTATGATCTCACCACAACAATCTTAAACAGACAGAGGCAATATAGACATGTGCAAATTGCCATCTCTGTGCGTGCGTGCTCATTAAAAATTAAAATGTCCTGTTCACATCTTCACATTCAGATCACGAATCACAAGAATTCCAGAGCGCTCCAAGACGAAAAAAAATTTGTATCCTCCTCAGGAATGGATCAGGCTACTACTTAATCAGAACTCTCAACACGAACAACTTTCAACGATGTACCAGTGAAAATCCCTAAGAAATGCCCTGTTTTCGTTTCGAAACATGTGTCCACTGTCCACTTTCAATTTGCAAAAATATCATCATTCATAGACATGGAATGGACACAGATCTATCATTCTATTTCAATTTATTCCATGTCAACGCAGCTATCCTCCTCCGGGAAGACTTTCGCTTTTTATCATGCATTTCCTCATTTCCCCGTTATCGATTTCTCCTTTCATTGTCCATCCACAAAGGGAGGAGGTCCTTTAATATCTTTCTCCATCACGTTTCTTCATGCCGGGAGCATGACAAGGAGTTCTTTATAAAAATACAAAGTCATTTTCAAGTCAATCATTTTATGCGCATATAAAAACCTTTTTNATCACGTTTCTTCATGCCGGGAGCATGACAAGGAGTTCTTTATAAAAATACAAAGTCATTTTCAAGTCAATCATTTTATGCGCATATAAAAACCTTTTTGGGGTAAAGTGGTACATTCGAGAATTTCTTTGAAGATGTTACATTCATGCAATGTTTTTATCTGATCAAGATCAACCTTGCTTCTGTGTTTAGTGCAATATGTACATATAGTTCCAGTCCCATTGTGATTGTTATTGTTGAACATCTCTCCTATTTTATCAGATTAGGATTACTAGGTGTGTTGCAGTAGTAGCAGTTCTCGACAACGACTCGACTCACTGCTCGAGTGTTACTTAGTTCAACTCATTTACTTTTTTCTCTACAACTCTAACGATAACTGCTTATTCCCCACTCCCACTCAAGACTAGAGCAAATGGTAAACGGTGACAATCTTTTTTTTTACATGAAAACGAGTACCCAATAAACTCGGGCAGAGAAAGTCCTCAAGAAACAAAAAAAGTTGTTATTATCCTCTTGAAAGAATAAAACAGCAGAGCTCCAATGTATTTTAAAAGGAGAAGAAAAACATTGTCCAGGTGAAAATAACCCTTCGCTGCTACTGCTTCTCTGATCTGATGATGGTGATTGTCTCTCTTAAAAAACAGAGTGGGAGTGAAAAGTCGTGGAGGAGGAGGAAGTAATAGCAATAGTAATAAAGCTTTAGTAAAGATAGCCTCCTTTTTTTGTTTAAGCTACTCTCTTTTATTGCTTATTCTCTTATTCATTGCATTAGCTCCGTATATTTATTTTTTTGATATTGCTTCGCAAGTTCATGAATTGTAATGTAATTTTTTTACTTGTGCTTGTGCTGTGAAAACTACCACGTGCACGACTACGGCGGAGAGAGAGAAAAAATAAAAGGAATAATAATATGAAACTCCTTTCTATATTTTTTTATGTGCAGATTGGTTGGGTCCATTATCCTGGTCAGTTTCCAGTGTCTGCTCGCCGTTGGTGTTCAATTTATGTCGTCGTAAAAATGTCCGTATTTTGTCCCTCGTGGGGGGCTTCCTCTTCCCTCTTTCACTCCTCTTCACGTCGTTTGCAACCGAGCTTCATCAAATCTTTTTCAGGTGAGTTTGTTCAAGCGAAAATGGAGATCCAGGGAAAGTGTTCGATGGGAAAGTGTGTCAAGCTAAGAATTAGCGGACCTAGTCCTACTCCCTTTCGACATTTTAATTTTAGACAAGACTGTAAACGTTGGCTAATGCGAAAACGCGTCCATGAGAAAAAACTAAACGCTCGACTGTCGACTACGACTCTCTGATCTTATCCAAAATAAGAGAAAGAAGTGCTTTTCCATTAATTTCGTTCTTCTTTTGCCTCTACGCATTTCCTCTTCTTTTTTTAAAGAGGCGATAAGGAAGAAAAGTGTGTGTCTCAATCTCATCTCACTTGTCCTCGAGGAAAGAGAAGCGTGGGAGCCTAAACGAGCCTAAAACATAAAAAGCTGCGAAGCTGTAAAAAGAAGATTCTTTTCTCTGTTATTCTTTTTTTTCTCCTGAAAAAGTATATTCATTTTTTTATTGCGTTCATTTCAAAGGGAGAAAAAATATATTCCCGGATGGTTAGAGCCTGTCAACCTCCTAAAAAATATGTTTTTTGTTGGGAATAAAAGAAGACAATCGTCGTGAGAAAATAAAGTTGTCTTGCCGTATCCTCCGCATTCATGATTCACGAAGCTTGCTTTTTTGGTAGCGGCACGCACCAAAACAGAGAGAGAGACACACACACAACACACAGTTTTTATTTTTATGACAGAGGAGGATCCTCAGGGAGGGAATATTTTTTCGGGGGATGATGGAAGGGATTAAGTACGACTGACTCATGAATATTCATATTTATATTTAACACTTGAAAAAAAATGATCCCGAACTTTGTGACTCGACTCGACTCGACTCTTGACTGCCGTAAATTATTCTCGTGAAATATGAAATCTGAAATGAATTATAAAAAAAGCGAATTTTAAATCTGGTCTGGTCTCTGGTGGGGATGGGGACATCATTCTTCAGCAAATTAGGCTTTCGGCTGTTTTGATGAGCTCGTAATGACGAAACTTTTTTATTGCAAAATAAAAAGATTTTCTCTTCTTCTGAAGCATAAAAAAACTGCACGGGAAATGTGGATGTCTAGTCTATCCATCTTCTATTGCTTCTTCGCTAGATAAAGTTTATTTTATTACAAGCGTGAGCTTGCGAGCCGTTAAAACGGTGTCGGTGTCGTTGTCGTGTGCTCCAATTCTGTCTTTGCGTTCGCTCATACCATGTCCCCTCGAGTAAGTCTTCATTGACTTCTTTTCCAGCTAAGAAAAAAAGTAAAAATTGAAATTTATTACGAGCCATTCCAGACGAATGGACGAGATCAAGGCCCATAAAAAAGGAAGTGAACGGTGAACACCTCACTTGGCCCAAAATTGACTACACACATTTCCTCGCGAAAGAAGTGTAAAAGTATAAAAGTATGTGAAAGTGAAGTGAAGATGTTCGAGCTCTAGTTCTTCTTCAGGAGCAGAGCAGAGCTTGATTCTTTCACGTTTCGTTGAATCCTTAAGTAGGTTGGATGATATTGGGTAATATAGCTTCTCTCTCGATTTTGATGCGATCATTTCGCGAGAACTGGCAATGAAAATTGCAGTATAAAAAATATCCTACTTTCTACTTATATGGAATTTCGCATTAGCCAATTGACAATTGTCTTTTCAAGAGGAGGATAGGATGATATAATTTGATGTGATCATGATCATGGCCATCTGAACGTAAAATGAAGATTGAAATCTAATTTCTCTTTTTTCCTGGGAAAAATTATTCTCATAGTTTCGGTCTCGTGGGTGGTATCGGCTCCTGCATTGTCCGCGAAAGTTCTGGGGTCGTCCTCGGAGAGTACTTCCGTCGTCGCCGGCAGTTT
>JAHZNI010002905.1:0-10300 GCA_027744415.1 Seira ritae
AATTTGTGGCATTGTAGTGGCTTGCATGACATCGTGTCAATTAATGAATATACACGCATGATCTGTGTCTCTCATCCATGAGTGGAGACATCTCACTTTGCCCGGCTGGTTTGGCTTGGCTATGTATGTAGTACAAAATCCCTAATTCAGTTAATAAATCTGAACTCTCACTCGCATTTTATATCTAGGCAGGTAGGATTCATTCATTCCTGGTCATTTTTATTTCGAGAGCGAATTGAATTCACTAGCTTTTTATTACACCTTTTTCTAACCAGTACCATCACTAATCTGCCAAAAGCATACCGCGTACGTAACGTAACGTACTCGCTAGCCACATTAAAAATACGCTCGGGTGATGAAGAGATCCAATATTTTAATTCAAATGCTCTGTGCGGGCTCATAACATTATGAAAATGAATCATGGGTTTTATGGTTAGCCTTTCTACTTTAGTTTTGCACAAGACATGCATACACATATCCTCTTAATATAAGAAAGGAAATGAAATACATTTGCACTTTGTAGCATATCATGAAGAAGGTGTGACCTCCGACCGAATATTTAATTAATGCAAGGCAGGCAGGCAGGCAGGCAAACAGCCAGCCAAGCCAGCCACCACCACCACGTACAAAAAAGTTTTTGCGAACAATAACCTGCCCACATATTATTACTAATCTTTCTTTCTCTCTCTCTCTCTCTCTCTCTTTAAATAATTTTTCACTATTGTCTGCTACCATCCTTTCACCGTCCGCTTTCCCAACAAGGAACTCAGAGATCTAGGGAGAGAGTGTGTGTGTGTGCATGGTGGAAAAATCCGAGTCACTGTAATTAATTACAGGGGCTGTACCTTAAAGTCAAACGAACCGCAACCATCTAGCCAAGCTCTAGACCAGAGATGTACTTAAACACTCTGAAGAAGAAAAAAATTATAATGTTCCTCGGTCTACTGTCTACTTGCACACATTTAGAGGAAAAAGAAAGAACATAAGTTTTAGTAGGTAGGTAAAAGTAGTGGTAGTAATGCAATAAAGTGATTCGCCCTCCTCGCAACGCATCCTATCTTATCTCAAACTCTCTCCTTCTTTCTTTTTTTCATGTTAAACCAGCGAAATGATATTGTGGCTTAACTGGGGAAAATAGTGGCATCGTTTCAAAGTGGAGATGAGAACCTACCTCCTCCTCTGCTCTCCAGAAGAAACCAGGGATGATAATGTAATATACTATATATATTATCCCGTTTGGAAGAAGGTGAAAAGGCATGCTTTCCCTAAGGCTTTTCCAATTCAAAGAAAGAATCTCGTTTACAGGCCAAGACAGCCCGCATCTCTGACTCTGAAGACCTCTCTCTGGAGTCGTTGTCGTTGGTTCTTTTTGTAAGTACCAACGATGTACTATTAGTAAATGCGTATCTTCTTGAGCCTCCCTGCTTGTCTGCCTCCTTGTTTTGTCATAAAGAAGAGATGAGCATGAAAAACAGGCCAGTCAACCTTGCCTAATGTATAGATGGATGGTCCAGTCCAGTAGCAAGGGATAAAATTAGAGGATGAAGACTACCATTTCCACGCGGTCACATTTTCTACTCTCCCTTTGCTACTGCTATGCTATAATAAAACTTCAGTTTTTTTGTGACAAAAGTGGAAATGCTGAAATACCACCAGGAATTCACCGCACACCCCAGCGAGCAGATCATCAAGAGGAGGGAAATGATGATGAGGATGACACTCCTAAACTAAACTACCATTGCGGTCAACAAATTCGCATCACCGCCACCACGAAAATAGAGAGAGAGAAAGAGAAAAAAATACCAGTGTTTTTTTCAACTTCCATTCTCAATGACTAGATACCTATCTACATCCAATCCAAGTTGTCTATTTTATTCCCATAATAATCAGTAAGCAATAAGCTGAATGAGGAGGAGCCCGTTACTAGCTATAAGTTACCCGTAAAAAAGGTACTCTCTTCGGGAGTTGGACAAGGGTACTCTTTCAGAGAAAGGAATGGATACGTTTGCCCCAGAAGGAGAAAGAGAAAGCCTTAACTGAACTGACTATGAGTGAGTCCAGCTTTAAAAAAATGGTAGTGGTCGTAGTCGAAAATAAATAGACATGAAAGCATAGATACATATCTACATCCATACATACATACATATTTCCCCGTACTAAGACAGCGACAGATGGCCAAACTTGCCCTAATAGGTTAAAAGATTAACGTCAACCACACACACGCTCACAAATTCCCAATTTTTATAGGAAAGCGTAGGCCCCCCAAAAAAACACCACCATCGCATCGTATCCTCGTCGTCATAGCAGTAGTAGCAGTGTACTTAGATGGTGGTGCTCAGGCTCAGATTAGCTCTTTTTCGCTTCGAGGACAAGCTCACGACAAAAACGCGACATGATCAACTTTTTACTTTGAAAAGAAAGTTTGGCTATCCATGAATCATGAAAAAACGAGTCGCAACGGAACTGAACCAATTGCACTTTTGCTGCTGCTTGCTCGCTTATGCTTTTTCTTCTCCTGCTGCTTCTGAAGCTTTTTCCCTCATGCTACATTCACTATTCACATTCGGCTTTTTGGAAAGAGACCATAATAATCGTTCTCATCATGATCATGATCATCATCCTTTTTCTATTGAACGTGGGGCGAGAGCAGCTCATCAATTACAACAAATATAACCATTTAAGATAGTCGTTGAATGAACATTGCTCTTTCCTCCGTTCCTTCATTCGGTCCGGCTAACATAACGCCGAGCCGTCTCAACTTTCAACCTTTTTGGCTATCAGAATTTGTTCACTTGAAGGCAAAATAGACGATGATGACTGAATCAGGACATATTTGGAAAGAAAAAAAAATAATAATGGGAAAAGACTGTCTTTAAAAAATATATATTTTTTATGTCTGTCGGTACTACACAGTACGATGAGTCCAGTCCTTTCCGAAGAAGAAACCTCTGAACATCGATCAAACTGGCTAACCACATGGCAGGAATGGCGATAAAATAAATCTGCTCCAATCCAATGCCTGCCCGCATTGTCCAATTTTCATTGACTTGCCTCGACCAAATAATACACTCTTTTTTAAACCAATTGAAGTCTACATCAGCATCATCATCATGAAGTCAAGGTGGAATGAAAATAATGAATGACACAAAAAGGTCTTGCTTCTATTCTTCCTGATTCTCTCAACTCAAGTTATTATGATCATTAGAATTGAAGAAACCTGTTCAAAAAAAACTATCCCCTGAATATTTTTTATCTCNAATGAATGACACAAAAAGGTCTTGCTTCTATTCTTCCTGATTCTCTCAACTCAAGTTATTATGATCATTAGAATTGAAGAAACCTGTTCAAAAAAAACTATCCCCTGAATATTTTTTATCTCATCCTCCCACGCACAAACACGCTCAATAATACAATACCGGTCAAGATTTTTTTTCTCTCATTTTTGGTCAAAGAAAAAAAATATCCATTTAACTGCAATAATCAAAAAGCAATATTTCATCTCTGAACAACAATATAAAAAGCGAAATGCGTGCTCTTTGCTCACTCGTCTTACTCGCCGAGCCGAGTGCAGTATGTACTTTATGTTACCTCAACCCAACCAATTTAAGATGGAAAATAATGGTGATGACCACTGCAGTAATTCTTTGAGACGAGGCGTTTCCCCTCTACTTTTTCGTTTGAGACGAAAACCACAACAAAAGATCCCATGTGGTGAGCTCCTAGTATGCAAAGCATTCTCTATTCTCTGCCCTCATCTCATCTTCAGAATCATCACGGGCAATTCATCATACCACACAAAACCATTTTAAATATTTTACGTAGGTAAACTGCCATGCAATAAATGCATTACATTACATTACAGTTTCCACCAGGAGAAGGAGAAGAAGGGTTAAAGTTAAAAACATGAAGAATTTCCATAAAACTCTAAATAGCCATTCCTCGATTCCTCACAGAAGAAGAAAAGTTTTCCCCTCAAAGCAGCAACTTAATACAAAACTCACTCAAAAAGGTTTGAGGTTCGAAGAAACAACTTCTACTTGGCCATGCCATACTTGGTAAAAGGTTTTTTTTCTTTCCCTGCAGGAAGGTTTCTCAAGAGATGAGCATCCGCCGCCGTTTGCTCTTCTTCTCCTTCTTTTTTTCTTGAAAGTAAAAAAACGATCTATCTTGCTCTCACATGTCCCGACTTGTCTGCTATCCCTCATGGATTCTCTCCCTCTTTCTTTTTGTCGCCACTCGCCAGAAAGGTGTGAGTGAGATCACCACCCTTCACCTACTGTGGTATATTATATACCTTTATACTAGAGCAATATACACAACTTTTAGACTTGTCTTCTATCCCTCATGGATTCTCTCCCTCTTTCTTTTTGTCGCCACTCGCCAGAAAGGTGTGAGTGAGATCACCACCCTTCACCTACTGTGGTATATTATATACCTTTATACTAGAGCAATATGCACAACTTTTTGCTTATAAATTATTCACCTAATAAGCCACCAATTTATCTCATTCAGAAATCAATTGATCTTCCTCGTCTCTTCTCTTCTCAACCCATCTTTATTTTTTTTCCCGAAGCATCGAGCCAAAAGAAGAAGTAAATAAAGACGATTTGGATTTGGATTGAATCATTGTCTTGTCATTGTCTGCTTTTGTTTCCCGCGTCGTATTGCATCGCTCGCTGAAATTTACAACCTCAGATAAGAGAGGAACACCGTGAACTGGCTCTGGCTGGCCTGGTGGTAATGATCAAGCACCCACACATCGTACACGAGCGTAGGAATAATATTTTTTGCAACATCATTCTAATTTTAATAACACTTGACATATGCCAATAGATATACACATACATAATACATATGTACTAGATATGTGTATGATACATGGGAATTCGCATGGCTTATGATTTTCATAATTCGGGAGAAAGTGTCTCTTCAGCCTACGCCTTACTCATGTAAAAGCCAGGTTATAAGACGCTCGACAATCTCTCAAGAGATAGATCCTTCTTCCGTGGGCAGGAGACAGGAGAGTTAATGCATTCGTTCCATTCAATTCCAATAGTAGTGTCAGGATCCACTTCGCATAAATTTCATTAATTCTGACTCACGTGATTAGGGAGGCAAAAAATACAAACGATTCTGATAAACGACAATGATGAGATCACATATTAGATATTACACATGCTACATTACACTTCATTGAGTCTTTAGCACACCGAGTGAGTGCCAGCCAGCCGACCGACCAGTATCAAATATCCTTCGTACGCTTTTTGATGGGATTGCGAAGATGTATGGGACAAGTTGGGACGTTTCTTTAAAAAAAAAAGACTCTTCACCTGGTCTATAGTCTACAGCGCATCCTATCTATCTTCTTACATTTCATCATTTGTTTTGTTTCATCATCACCATCACCAACACAAACTATGTACAAACATGATGTGATGATGATCATCATCGTCGTCGTCGTCAGCCCCCATTCTATTATGCTATAACTAGAGATGGGAGAAAAGTATTCAGCAATCCGCTACTAAAACTCTTTATCTGCACTTTCCTTGTGGCTAAACCCATGGGAAAAGAGGAGAGGGAGGGAATTCCATCTGAAAATAGTGTGCCGAGCAAGATTTCATCCAGGTTTTCTCAAGGTTTCCGGCCATTTTCCGGGAAAGTTGTCGCAGATGGGAAGGGACGCGTTTTGTTGTGTGTGTGTGTGTGGGTCAACTAAACAGCCCAAACCACTACAAGCTAAAAATCATGATACATAAAAAAGTTTTGTAATGTAACTAGTTCTCTCTCTCTCGCTCCTTCACACACTCGCTCTTCTCTCAATGAAGTAGTAATATTAATAGTCCTACTTGCATACCTATACCTACGTCCTACCTGCTAGCTGAACGCTGAACAACGTCCAAGGATGAAGACTGTACTTCATAATATTTAGTATAGCACCCTGAACAACGTCAACAATCACAGTCACTACTACATACATACATTCTTGTAGGGCAACTTTTTTTCATGTGTGTTTAATGAGCTGGTATTGCATACTGTGCATAAAGAGCACAATTTACTACGTTACGTGGAGTGTAGTACCTACGCTCAAATTAATGGGGGAAATAAGATGCAAAGCGGCGTGTGCGTGGGCACTTGCTTTGGCTCCTATTTTATTATTACTTAGTTTAAAAAGAACTGTCGTTTTAGAGCTCAAGAGTTGTACATCATCTTGTTCAATGGAGCGTTTTTGAATCATTTATTATTATTGCTTGAATATTTTCTATCACCAGCATTACGTCAGCGTTTCGTATAGCCCGAGACTAGAGAGAACTTACATTAATGCATTTTTAATAATCACGATGTACGCAACAATGGGTGCAAATCTAACGTTAAAATTGCAAAGCTTTGCTATAGTCATAGTCATCATCATCGTCACCGTGCCGTTTCCGTAATTTTCTTGACGGGGAGTTCAGTGATGGTAGTGGTAGGTAGGTATGCGATTTCATCCGTTTCATGACGTCTGCCTCTGCCTTTTGAGAATTCAAATTCAAAGCTGACTCTCTCTCTCTATTCTCTAGACAGTGGAGAACGCCCAACGTAGTCATGCATGAAAATGGAACCAAAAACCAAAGCACGTTTCGTATAGCCCGAGACTAGAGAGAACTTACATTAATGCATTTTTAATAATCACGATGTACGCAACAATGGGTGCAAATCTAACGTTAAAATTGCAAGGCTTCGTCAGCCATTATCGTCACCGTCCCGTTTCCGTAATTTTCTTGACGGGAAGTTCAGTGATGGTAGTGGTAGGTAGGTATGCGATTTCATCCGTTTCATGACGTCTGCCTCTGCCTTTTGAGAATTCAAATTCAGAGCTGACTCTCTCTATTCTCTAGACAGTGGAGTGGAGAACGCCCAACGTAGTCATGCATGAAAATGGAACCAAAAACCAAAGCTCCACCAAAGCAAAATAATGAATGCAACATACATACCTACAAAAGCCATTATTGCATTAACACATGATAATTTCAAATTGTGTGCTATTAAATGCAAGAGGAAGTACAATGCCGTCTGTTTCAGGCCAGAGACCGTCATTTTCTTTGCCTGAGCCAAGTATCCAGCGTGTAAACTTAGAAGCAATAACATTACATTTACCATTTTAAAATGTTAACAAAACATTGAAACAAGTCTTTCAAGAAAGTCAATTTTGTCCTGCTCTGCTCATTTTCGACTCACAAAAGGCATGAACCTTTAAGAGATGAAGATGACGAATACTTCAAACTTCAAAGTTATTAAGAGTGAGTGAGTGAGAGAGTGCGAGAGAGAGCAACAACTTACTTTCCATGAAAATAACCGAGCCAAAAAACTCGCCCACGTTAACGAAGCCAGAGTGAGAGAGAGAGAGAGGAAAAAGAGAGAGTCAAGTCAAGTATTTCTGGGTTGAATACTCGAATCGTATTACGTTCGTATCATTTCCACTTTTAGCTTGAGTAATTTTTTAAAAAAGAATGTTTTTCTTTTAAAAGTCAGTAGGAGCAGTGAAAATTGTACATAGTTTCAGACTCAAACTCATAGCGTTTTCCCAAGACAGGCATTTTTTCCAAAGATCAAAATTGAAGCATTTTATGTAGGAATCTGCCTGCATAAAATTACATTAAACATGTATGTCCTCTCTCTCTCTCTCAAATGTCGAAAAATATTACGGCTCCTAGCTTTCCTCTTGGCACCGGTGGAAACTGGTAAAAAAATATATAGAAAAATGAAGTGATATGCAGAACACAACAAGAGACAGGGAAACATTGAGTCCTACAACTTTTCGTCGTCGTAAATACATAAATAGATGCAAAGTAAAAATTGCTTCTTTTAGATTACAGGGATAAATAACCAGAGCATATACATAGCATATTACTATGCATTACTACCGCTCCTGCATTTTTTTCTCACATGAGGGATGGAAAATTAAAAAGTTCATGCTCAAGCTTTGGAAATGCCCTAGCTCATAAAGATTTATCAGGGAAAAAATAACCTTTTGGACAAAGTTAGTCGCACACTTAGTCCGTTAGTCCCCATAAAGTATTATTATGACTACTACTGTACTAAATATGTACTATGACGGCAGAAGGGGAAATGTCCGTGTCAGTGCATGAATTTCTCCTTAAAATATGTATCTGACTTGGTAATGAATTTTACATGGTAAATGGTAAAATTAAAAAACAAAAGCTGCTAGGTACGCGCACATACATACACACATATTACCTATTCAAGAACAACATGAATGAATTTTATTCAGAGTAAACTTCAATAATATAACATTTTTTGGATTGGAGCACTGGAGCTGGACGATAAAGAAAAAAAATGACGACAATGAGCCAAAAGAAATACCGGTAGCCAAAAATTCTTCATCCGCAATCCGCTAAAAAAGTCAACCTGCCTGCCTGCACCACCACCACCACCACCACTACTTTCTTCTCAATGTTACACACACAGGAATCATAATATCATATCGTATCATGCCATTACGCTATTAGAACATTAGTGCAAACAACACGGGCTGTTGACTTCAGTCAGATTTCGTGCTTGTATGAAAAAACAAGTGACTTTAGCTGGATAAAGGAGAGCGCAATCAAATGTTTTCTACGATTTATATCCCCTTCATGCCTACTTTGGCGTATGAAGCAAACATTCCAAGTGAATGTAACAGGAGAAAGTTCCGGTATCAAGAAAAAATATATTTTGTCCTCCTGAAGCAAGCAGCCAAGCCTTCCAAGAGAGTAGTGTACTGTACTGTACAACATGATTTTTATTGTTTGAAAGAAAAATTTTTTTAAGAGGAGAAGGCAAAAAAACTAGCATGCATAATAAAACATAAGAATACATTCTTAGCAAACCATTTAACTTTTTGTAATGCCATACGACGACGAGGATCATAGTCATAGTCATAGTCATGCCGGGTGAATATTTTTTTTCGGTAACGGCCAGGTTTTTGTTTCAAGTCTTTTAAAAAAATGAACCGAAGCGAAATCATCTAACGAGCTTCTAGTGAGGTGCATGAAGCAGAAAAAAATCTTTTCTCTCCTTCCTCTTGAAAACGTGTTGAAAAATAAAAAGCTCTGGGTTCTGTATGCTCTTGCTACTGTTCTAGCTAGAAGTGCTAATACTGCATTGCCATTAAGATCAACAAAAAAAGGAGGAGAAGGCGACGAGAGAAAGGGAGAAAACACAGGTGCTATTTTCTTTCAATGCTCAAGTTCCCTACTTGATGCAGCAGTAGTAGTAGCAGTAGCAGACAGTCCTTTATGAATAAGAAAAAGCTTTGAGCAGAGCAAGTGTTTTTTTTTCTTGAGGAGTCTAGTCAAGTCGGTTCAACACTAAAGCTTCCAATGAATGCTCACCTCGTTTAAATTTTTAATCAATAGGAAAAGGGAGAAAAGAGGAGATGCAAAGGAGTTGAGTCTAAATACTGAAGGTGTGCGTGGGCTTCCTCACTTCTCCGAGTTTAATCAAACCATGATCGTGATCTTGTTCTGCATAAATAGGTAACGCTTGAATTGGAAAAGTATTCGAATTCGAATTTGATGGATTTTTATGCGTCTGCCTGTCTTCTCAAGAAACGAAAAATTTCTTTTCACTCTTTCCTCCGAGATTTTTTTTCGAGTGTGTACTGCATCTAGCTAATTAACACGGAGTGCGCTGTAAGCTCAGCCAGCCTTTGCTTGTCAAGAGCTGATGAGTATCATCATCATCATCATCATCATCGCCCTCCTTGAGATAGAGACTAAGACTTAGAGGAAAAACTTACAGTAATCAATAAAGTATTTGGAGTAGTGAGTAGGAAAGTCGTTACTAGCACTAGACTTGACTATTTCTATTTTCCCATTGTCTTTGAGGAGAAGCAGAGTTTAATAGGATGAGGACAATGTATTCCAAAGGAGTTTCGCTTCCTCACTCAAACTTTTTACTTAGGTAGTATTGTCGCGTTCGTTTAGATGGGAAGAGACCATTATGGCGAAACAATCTGGGAGAACAATAAAGTTCAAAATAGCCGTGATGCAATAATAAACACGCGAAACAGTTTTCCAAAAAAAACGCTGCATTGTGATTGTGGTATTATTATGGTTTGGAGCGATACGCATACATACGCCTTGATGAAAAGTACTCCCAGTCTCCATCTCGATATAAAACACTTATTGAAAAGTCTGAGATCGAGCTTTGAGCTCGAAGTAAAAGTGAAGAGGAGGGGGATGCCGTGTCATGAACTTTTTATTAAAATAATATGCTAATTTTATATTCGCTTCAATAATAGCTATAAAAAAACTTTTTT
>JAHZNI010002906.1:0-11861 GCA_027744415.1 Seira ritae
CAAACGGTTTGAATCAAGATTAGGAAGTGGGATACATATTTTCAATTTTATTTCAACTACCCAAAATCCGTAGCGTAAACCTGGCCTGACAAGTTAACAAATAATATGAAAAAGACAAACACTCTCATTTCGAATCGACCAGTTGTAGATAAAAATAGTCTCATTATTACAACATTCTTCTTCAACATATCCTAACAAGTGTGAATGATAACATATGTGCAACACATAAAAATTGCCAGTTACAAAGTTAGAAGGACAAAAGGAGCGAAAATGAGCATGTTCGTGGAGGTTTTACACTTACACCGATGCGATACATTTTGTACGTGGTTTTAATAGGAAGGGAAGGAAGGAGTGTCGAATTTTATGAGGGAAAGGTAAACAATTTGCTCAAACTATTAGGACAAACAACGAGTCCATAGGAAGGTGCTGCGTGCAATGCAACAATCGACATTATTACACAGAGAAAATATACAGACACTCGGACGGAGCAAGAAAGGAGAAAGAAGGAGGCATGGATTGGATTTGCTTGGGATTGACACGATTTCAGCTTTCGATTTGAAAATATATTTTTATATTGCAGCTAAAGTCAACAATGTGACGCTTCCCCCCAGCCCCTTCCTTTGTCCTTGTGCTAATAGTATTTTTGTGAAAATGGTGAAATTACTGGTTTCTGACACCTGCCGACTTCATTTTCCTTTGTATCTCAATTTTCATCTCGCTTGAAAGCTTTCATGATAACTTCATGTCTTATGAAATCGATAAAATTAAACTAAAAAATATTCGTTTCATTTGGTCTGTGTTACTCGAAACCCAATATGACTTTCGAATTATTATTGCGACAACTACATTTAGTAACCTTCGACATGACTCAGTCTTATGCGCAACACATTTTTGTTTAGTCCATGCAAATTTTTTAATGAGCCATAATATGCTTGTCCATTCCCATTGCTCCCAGCCTCGCATGCTGCGCTATAGCTGCACTTGTTCTTTGTTTCCACGTCACATGCATCATGTAACACTCGATCATGCGTACTCATAATGTCCGTTCAATAAAAATTTATGTTTTCAAACAGGAAATGAAACGATTTCATCTGTCCACCCCTTTAAAACAAACTGAATGAGCCATAAGCTAGAAACTCGCAATAAATAAAAAATAAAACGACATACCTACCCATATAATCTACTTGTGATGACTTGTGTAACATACATTTACATCATAGTCAAGTCCAGACAAAATCAAATATTGAGTCATTTGTTAATAAATAAATCTTTCGCGAATAACAGAGAAANCAGACAAAATCAAATATTGAGTCATTTGTTAATAAATAAATCTTTCGCGAATAACAGAGAAAATCCGTTTTCCTGCTCAAAAAAGACAAGCCACTTTTGAAACGGTTATTGATCTGCAATTTACAATTTAACCCGCTTATATAACTCTAGCTATTAATATGATATGGTATGCTAAGCGCCAAACGCAATTATCAAATATCCATCCACAGAGAACTAGACGTCCGACTCAATTTTAAAGCAACCTTTGAAGGGCTGCGGTTGGATCATATAAATCCAGTAGAACGCGTATTATAGGTACTTTTTCGATTATGGAAGTCAATGGGTGGATAGAGTATAGTAGTTCCTGAAGCTGTTTCGAAATTCAAAGTTAACAGACATTATACGCAGAAAAAACTTTCTAGAATGATGAAAGGCATGGAATCGGATGCAGGATCTTCTTAGAATTGCTCATCAAACAATGCTGCTTGTCAGTCAGCATTGTTCCTCGATACCTATCTATGTATTTTGTAATTTTCCGACTCAGGTTCTGTTTGCGAGAAATTGATATTAAGGAAGAGAGTATAGATTACTTTAGAATAGGCTTGGATAAGAAAATGAAAATCGCAAAATTACAATGCAACCTTCAGTCTGCGTCTTCGTCGATTCAAACAACGACGAAGAGGGGACAGAAAATTTTCTCATTGTCTGCATGCGTCATTGAACTACATAATATTTGCATTTTAGCAATCAACACTACTAGACAAACAATTCCTTGAGCCATCTATTGCAAATCGCTCTGTCATTGAAATCTGAACAGTCTCCTCAAGTTTTCGAAAATTAAACAATCTTTGCTTCTTCCAATTCCCAACGCACCGTTCTGGGTTTCGTGACCTCGAATTGGGGTAACTTAATACACTCATGTATATCAAAGTTACCTAGATCGAACAAGACATTCTGACATACGCATGGCCTCCTCTTATATTTTGGCTGGTTCTGCCCGTCCTGATGCCATCTCCCCTGAAAGAACATTAATTCAGAAGTGAAAAATATACTGATCATTGACTGAACTAACTCGAGCTGATCAAAAAAGAAATCAAAATCAAGACCAAGGTAAAGTCCCTTTCATTGGGACTCCCAAAAGGATTGAGTTCCACTGAAACATGAACAAACTGCATAAAACACGTATCGATGATACTAGTCAACGGTTTACTTGCATACAAACGCACGAGGCAGCCACGAGTTATAATTATTTGGCTGTTTTCCTTTGTTCCATCGCCAATATGAAGTCAATAAACAATGAACTTCGTACAAGCACAAGCACTTAATTCATGCACCATTCTGCATTCAAGTCTTAAAAACTGATGAATTAAATCTTTTTGAAGAAAATATTCACAATTCTATTAATGTCATCCCTGCATGAACATAAAAAAAGTTCAAAAGCACATTCGGGCATTCAGTAGAAATTAAACGTTTTACAAAACGATTATTTCACGTTTTTAAAATTTGGACATCAACAAGACAGAAACGATGCAGGTCATGTTGGTATTATTTTATCATCCACATTTTGCTGAAACTCACTCTTTAGAGCGAATCTTCCTGGCTGACAAGACCCAAGCATTTTTTCTCCCTTACAGGCATACTCGTATTTAATCCCTCGCCGAAAGGGATTCACAGTTCATTGTCTCCTAATTTAATAATGATTGACGTAAATCTCTCCATTCACCTCTTCATCATCACTGTTTTTATTGGGCATTTGGGCTAATCCTCGAGCCTCAAAATAATTTTCCGGGAGAAGGCTCAGCACAACAAACCTGTCGAGAATTTGCTCGTAGAACTGAACTGGGGAAAGCGCATAGAGAAGTCTTTTTAATCCCGTGGATATTGTTTAAACGTTAGAGACACAATGAGGTCTTCATTCATTTAATTTGTCATTCTTTCATGCCCCACCATTCAACCATGCTAAATCTCGTCGTGTCGTATCGGCTCATGGCAAAAATGTAAATTGTGCTTTAATATAATTTTTTAAACAATATCCTCAATAACCAGAATTCAAAGAGCGTGTGTTGATCCCTAAAAGCCCCATGAGCCGACGTGGACTCGGATTAAAAATGCGATGAGATGAAATATATAATAAAACATGGACAGTTTTAAGGGAGTTGAAACGAGAAAGAATATGACTAGTCTCATCTCACCCATTGTGGGAGTTCATGATCCATCTAAATGCTGAGATTATCCCGATACCGGACTGGGAACTGTGATCCCAGAACAAATACATTTTGGGAAATGATTGTCTCTTCGTTGTTTTGACTTGAATGTAGGGTCACTTCATGCATTGCATCCTTTTAGTAGACTTAATTAAAAACCCAAACAAAATTGATCATATGTAATTCAATTGTCCTCCTGGCATTTGCCAGGTTGAATTTGGAACCTGAGGTAACTATTCATTTTGCTAGTTCGTTTCATTTCGATTTTGGTACGGAACTGGACAAAAAGTAATTAAATAGTCTTACATGAAGACTTCAGCCTTTTATGCTGCTAAGGTTTATGGCTTGTGCTTAAACTGCAAAGGAATGCCATATTCAATAATGAAAAGAAGTTCTCGTCAAACCATTAATCAAGACAGTCCTAATCTTAAAGAATACAGATGCGTTGTGGAGGCGAACAACAAGTAAATAATACGTACCATGGAACATATTTTTAGGTAGTTCCAGTTACAGCATTCATCCGAAACTACTTTTGGTGTTTCCCAGTTAAAACAAACGGTATTAGTAATATTCTATTATTACTAATAAAGGTTGAAATATGAAGAATGTAGACTCCGGCTGAATATCTTCCAATAAGAAAGCATGGGATATTAACAACCACGCAATTTACATTTTGTCAACATAAAGGATTTAGAAATTATGTTTATTTATAAAAAAGAATTAAACGACAACTTTGCGATCTTACGTAAAAGTAACTCGTAAACTTTACGTAATGGGATTCCTCAACATAAATTTCAAAAGCTATTTCATATTAACATATTTAAATAACCACCGCTGCATTTTCATAGTTTAGGAAAAATTTCGATTGCCATCTTCGAACGACGGAATGGCTAAAAAATTAAGGAACCTAATACAAACTGATATACGAATTATTAATTAATGATTGCTAATCCTAATCTAATCATTTCACATGATCACAGTTAATATAATTTCTTTTGAAAATGGTTGATGGTCAAAACAAAGTATTAAAGATACAAAACTTAGCGTCACACTACAAGACAAAAATAATTATCATTTGAATCTACGTCCATGAGAAATTGGGACTTCGGTTATGTACTATTCAATTCGATTATTAATAAATATAATCTAATTTAAGAAAACAATAAGCAAATTAAAATGAACTTAACAATTAATAAGAGTACAGAAATGAAGCGCACATCAATTAGCTATTAGCTAAATTCTGCTGGTTGTATAAAAGTAATTCTAATTAATTTTATAGTATCTACAGCGCACCCCTAGAGCTCGTCGGATAGTCAATTACTAACTTCTCGCTCTTCCATTCCATCGCTTTCAGTGACAAGCGCACGCTCCAGGATGACGCGACCTTCTTTGTAACGCTGATTCTCCTCCGTGGCGAATTCATAAATCCATCCCAACTTGGCGTCACAGTTTTTGCAGGAAACATCTCGCACCATGTGACGCCCCGTAAGCATAACACGGTCCTGAACCTCACTAAATTAAAAAGACCAAAAATTAGTCATTCCCACATGAAAAAGTATTAAATGAACGTTCAAAGTTATTCAAATTAATCGCTATCGCTGCATCACCTATAGTTAAGGTTTACAACCTTGCTGAATAAGAAAGCCCTTCCAGTGGCTCCAGTGAAACGAGTGCTAATTAATTCCCCACGGTTGGTTAAAATGGTGTCACAGGAAGCACACGAGAAGAGCCGGGTTCCACCGATATGCTCTAAGAATATACGACCCATAATTCTCCGCGATTCCTAAGGTGCAGTCTACAAAACAAATAAATAATTTAATACTTTTTCACTTTCAATTTTCCCAAAAACATTGCTTACTTTCTACATGTAATAAGAATATGCTAACGGAATGAAATCTAGAAACTTAATTTCACCTCTTTAAAATTTGTTTATTTAAACTCAATGGCCAAATTATTAACGAAAATTTATATAAAAAAATCCTTCAAGTGCCGTTCTCTCTAAAACTTACAAACAGCAACAGCTTTGAAAAACTCACAAATAACTGCCTTCCAGGATATCTTTCAATTTTCAAACACTGCAAACTACGAAACTATTCAAGATTTAACGTAAATTAAATTTTAAATCGTGCAACAGAAAAAGAAAACTGCTGAAATGATTTTAAGTGAAGACCACAGATAAATCTTTCTGCGCATCTGGCTGGTTCGAGTGCGAATGCTTTTTTGTTGATAAATATGAGCAAGTACATGTAAACTGTAAACACACATGCACCTACGACCTACATGTATTCATCCACCAGCTGATCAGAACTTCGGAACAATGGCAAGAATGCAAACCAATGCATACGAATGGCTAGCCTAGGATCCATCATCAGCAGGAGAAACGAGAGCGAGCAACGAGGCAAAACAAACTAGTGACGAGCAATGCGAGTGAATTGAGACATACAAGTAGATCATTCATGCATGCACCTTGTCCAAATTGTTTAAATACTTCTTGCCGGCAATTAAATAAAAGCAGTTTAGAAGTAGTAAGTTCCTGGTCCTCGTTCCTACCTACATCATTTTGAAAAACTAATTCGATGATGCAAAGTTAGATTGAAGTTTCCCCGCAAGTAAAAGGTGAAATTTCTTTAAGAACTGTTTACTGATATTCAATATCATGTGAGTTAAAAGTTACCGCAGTAAGCAAGAGTCTTAAGTGCTTTGAAAGGTTGGAAAGCTATTTGTGAAAGTTTGTAAGCTTCCATTTCATCTCAGAAGACTGTAAGAACGATATAGAAGGAACATGTCGAGGTCACATTTAGCCCAGGATATACGTAGAGTCATCAACGGTTTCTTGAAGGCGACGAGTTCGAGTGTAGCCAGTCAGCAGTCAAGATGTGAGACTATCATTAGAAATTCTAGTATTGTTAAAGCGGCTCAAGACGCTCCTGAAACTATTCGAAAGGTAATTAGAAGAAGTGATTAGTGCAGAAAGATGATTAGTTGCTTACAGCTTATGATTTTATGATAACTAATTTAAGGTAATTTACTTTTATAGGCTCTGCCCAATGATCTCAATGATTTAGCACAACGAGCATCGATGGTCCCAAGGGGAATCCAGCAGTTCGTCGAGGTCGCTCCGAAATATGTCAGGAAAGGAAGTGCAGAGGAAGCATCAACTGAAAACCAGGAATCCTATTTATACAAGGATTTTAGTGAAGAAACTATTACAATTAGGGAGGAAGATTTGGAAGGAATTTACCTGCAATCCTTAGGAGTAGAAATACTTCAGCAAAATGAAGATGGAAGGCGTTATGAGGAAAACCTCAATTCTTCGCATGGTACTGATGCTGAGGTCAATCAATCAAGTATTGTAGGAGGCGATAAGCCATTGGATCCAGAGATTGCTAGTCGAATTGCTTCCTCTATTGGACAAAGTCCTCCGGTGACAAAAATTCCAGAAAGGAATGCTGGAGAACAATTAGCCAGCAAGACTAAAACTAGTCAGTTATCTAAAACGGAGATTCCAATGCCAATCCAAAGGCCTAAGACCAAAGAAACTGTAAAGCCTCTTTCAACGAAAAAACCAACTTCTGTAAGTTTTAAGTATGTATTACACTGGAGAAGTGGGATTAACTTTTTAATGAATCCCTGCTGAAGTTTTTTGATTATCTTAAATATGTGTAGCAATTAGCTGCCACATCAAAGCAGAGAAAAGTTCCCGCTGGAAGAATAAGCAGAATGGTGACATTCGGAGGACTTGCTGCTGGATTGGGAATAGGAACAATTGCAGAAATCACAAAACGGTCATTAGGTCTTTCCGAGTCAAAAAAGGGAAATTCGCTCTTGGATTCTAGTACTATTTTAAATGAAGCGAATGCAGAGCGAATAGTAGATACAATGTGCAGGGTTAGAGGTGATTCACTGTATATTTTTTTGTGGCAAGAGAAAGAGTTCAAATAATCCAATGTGGTTTTAATATGATTTCTTATTTAACAGGAGCTGCATTGAAGATAGGCCAAATTCTAAGTATTCAAGACAATACAATGATAAATCCTCAGCTTCAAAAGATTTTTGAAAGGGTCAGGCATGCCGCAGACTTCATGCCCTCTTGGCAAATGGAGGTTAAATGACATAATAAAGAATACTTTTTAGTTTTTGAATTCTGCTAGTTGCATTTTCTTAAAGTATTACTTATATCGTTCTAGAAAATGATGGTAAATCAGCTTGGAAAAGATTGGAGGAGCAAATTGTTAGAATTTGAGGAGAAACCGTTTGCTGCTGCGTCAATAGGACAGGTACATTTAGGAAAACTACATGACGATAAAGACAATACAATGATAAATCCTCAGCTTCAAAAGATTTTTGAAAGGGTCAGGCATGCCGCAGACTTCATGCCCTCTTGGCAAATGGAGGTTAAATGACAAAATAAAGAATACTTTTTAGTTTGTGAATTCTGCTAGTTGCATTTTCTTGAAGTATTACTTATATCGTTCCAGAAAATGATGGTAAATCAGCTTGGAAAAGATTGGAGGAGTATGTGAATCATGTGAATAATAAAATATAGTTTTTCATTTCTGTCTATCGGGTTATGGTTGTAATGATTTTGGTTGGTTTTGCAGAGGATCTCAGTACGCAACAGATTTATACAACTGAGCTCATTGAAGGAATACCGGTGGATCAATGCGAAAACCTTGATCAAGAGACCCGGGATAGAATAAGTTTTCTGATGTTAGATCTCTTCTTTAGGGAACTGTTCGAATTCCAGTTCATGCAAACCGATCCCAACTGGTCAAATTTCCTGTATAATGCAGAAACCAAACAGGTTGGTAATTTAATTAGTTATTGGTTCTATTAGTTGCCATTATATTAAAAGTTGTTAGATCTATTCCAAATCATTTATTTATTAGATCGGCCTTCTTGACTTTGGGGCGTCGCGAGAATATAGGAATTCGTTTGTCGATAATTACATGAAAATCTTGAAAGGCGCTGCAGATAACGATAAAGAAATTGTATTAAAGGCTTCAAGAGACATTGGTTTTCTCACAGGATACGAATCTAAGGTTTGGTATACTTTTCAAAAACGGATCTTTGAGTAATAATTGTTAGTTATGTTGATACTTCTGTTAAAGTTGACTTTCTTCTATACAGGCTATGGAGAACGCACATCTTGAAACCGTGATGATTTTGGGTGAAGCTTTAAGAATCGGGGATGAGAAATATGATTTTGGTAGTCAGGACCTGACCTTAAAAATTCAAAGGCTGGTACCTGTAATGGTCAAAGAAAGGCTGTGCCCGCCACCTGAAGAAATATACTCTTTGCATCGAAAGCTTTCCGGCGTCTTTCTACTATGTTCAAGATTAAAAGGAAAGGTTCCATGTAAGCCTATATTTGACAGAGTTTGTAATAATTACGTAACTGGAAGACCCGATAAATAACGTCACAGACGAAACGACGAAATCATGCTTGCAGATTAAAGTGACATATGAAATGCTTCAATAAATATTTTTGTAGTAATGCTTAAAAACTTTTGTCAATAATTTTAATACTTGCCTATACAAAATCAGAAGCATAGTTTTTGCATAAAATAAAAATTGACCAGTCGAATCATCAGTAACTAAAAGCGTCAATCAATGTATCATGATTATGATAAAATATTGTCCTTGAACCACAACAACAACAACAACAGTAGTGCAGTTTCAAGTCGTTGATTTCATGACTCAAGGTTTATAACTCCGTGAAAAAGCTCCAGGCACATTTTCTGACAATCTTCTATAATCTGGGCCAGTATCGGTATCCATTTAGAATTATTTGGTAGATGTTGTGTGCGTCTAATTAAAACAAAATACGGTAAGTTATTAATTAGCCTAACTAACTGGAAAGAGATTTTCATTGACATTAAATCTACCTGAATAAGAATTTAAGAAGGCTTTGAGCTTGTTGTAGCCAACAATTCGATATAAGCTCTTTAAAGTACTTTCCTAGATTCTCCGCGTCCTCTGGTGTTGGGTTAGAGACTTCTTGCAACCCCTGACGAATCATATTACGGACATCCTCGATTTCCGTGCAGTTGTTTAGGGCAGGCATTGATACTTGTTTTGACGGAAGCTCAAAATGAAAATCTTTTGTTAAATCCCAGAAATCTTTCGGAGTTTGGGTAATCGTTGACACAGCAGAGGTGTTTGTGCTGCGTTTGTCATTAGAATATAAAATAACTGGCGTAATCTGATCATCCAATGCCACGTCAGGATCCGCCGTCGCAGAAGAGTCACTTACGACGATCGGATCGTTCGTTTTGGGAGCATCATTTATTAACTCAACCTGTTGTAACTTATATTTCCGTTGTTCTTCTACTGCTTGATTTCGCTGAAGAGCTTGTTTGCTGGTACAGGGCTGCTGATCATCGATTTGTCCGTGTTGTTTTAATGAGATAGTTTTCTTGTTCCCATTTGCCTAGATAATAACAACGCAACGTTTGGGTGATTAAATTACATTTCCCTTTCTGCATTAATGAACATGAATTCAATCAATACCTCTTGAAGTTGAAGTAACACTTCTTGGCGAACATTATCTGGAAGGGCTAAAAGAAAACTCTCGTCTACGGTCTCAATACTTTCACTTTCGGCATCTTCAATGTTTTCATCTATTTGGTCTAGTAGAGCCGTGTCGATTCCATAGAACTGGCACTGTTCCTCCGCGATCTCTCGAGGCAATTGACGTAATACGTTTATATCTACGGACGGTGGCGTTTGAGTTTTGCTATTTGAAACAGAAGGACGTGCCAGTGTCTGTGCCATAGTTTGCTTTTCAAGACAACCATTACTTTTAGCGGAATTGAATATAACTTCGGCTGAATTATTGAGCTTCGTAGCGCTGGCGCTAGGCGTAACATCACAGTCAACCATGTTATTGTCATTTTCGTCATCAGAATATTTAATGCTATTGACAGGTAAATTGGCAGTGGTTGTGATTGAGTTTAATTTGTCTGAAGCTGGCGTTTTGGCCTTCTTTTGCGTGAGAGATAACATCTTTTGAGCTCGAGAAGAAAGAGGCATATCCATTAATGTCCTTTGCACAGACTTCTTGTTAGTCTTATCACAATCAAACGTGAGATCAGTTAATGTAACGCCAACGCCACGGTAATCAGTTGGAGGGAATCTCATGACTCGAATGAGGGAGCACGCCGTTTTGTATAGTTCATGCCAGTTGCGGGTAGCATTCAAGAGTTTGCGTGATCTGGAAAAAAGAAATCACTACTTCATCAAGCTACACTATCCTTAATATACATTGATGAAGTCATTTTTATACTTTGTTTGATGATGACAATATACCTTGTGACGCAATCCACTATCCCATGTCCACCTTGCTTTAATGGTTCACCAGCGCCTTTCTTCCGTATCAATAATTTTAAAGTAAAGTTGTTGGACAAGGCTTGAATTTTCTCCGCCCTATTACCCAACTCCTTGCAAATACTGACGAGGAACTTATTAACGTCTTCTTCCTTCTGAAATCTGATACCGAAGTTGACGTCCACTGAGACACTTTTAGGTCGATCAAATCCAATCTTTAAGTCTGCTGTATCAATACCCTTGCAAAGGCTATTTGATTTAACAAGCACGATGTTATTTAAACAATATGGAAACCGATAGATCAGCTTAAAATGAGAATTAGACTTACCTATGCATTTTATCAGCAGTTTTCTCGCCAAATACTGATTTCAGATCTTTCAGTGGAACATTTAAAAGATCAGCACATGTTTCAACTCCAAAGCTTTCACGTAGTTTTCCTTCATTACTCCAACCAACGCCGGGTAAATCTCTTAC
This sequence comes from Seira ritae, assembly GCA_027744415.1. Taxonomy (NCBI): domain Eukaryota; kingdom Metazoa; phylum Arthropoda; class Collembola; order Entomobryomorpha; family Entomobryidae; genus Seira; species Seira ritae. The sequence goes on from JAHZNI010002906.1 coordinate 11,277, forward strand.
GTGTAAACTTTGGATATAAGATGAAGCATCACAGTCTTTCAGATAATGAACACCGTCAGGTTTCGCCAACTTTACGGCTAGCTTAGCTAAAAGTCTATTGCTTCCGATGCCCACAGAAGCCGGACATTGTGTTTCGGCCTTGACATAAAAATAACGGTACAAATGCATAAATACAACTTCTTCAACGGCGAACAAATAATTGCAACAGTTAAACTGATCACATTGCATACCAGAATAACTTGCCGGAAAAAGCTTGCCAACTCCTCAGCAGTCGCGCCAGGCACGTTCTTCAGAACAGACGTCACATCAACTACCATCTCATCTACACTACATGGCTCCACATCTAACGTGATCCTAAAATTCCAAAAAACATGAAATAGTAGCTTTTAATGAACTGTAACGATAAAATTCAAATTCCTTTTTAGTTTGTAGCCAATCCGATCTTACGAGGCAACAGCTTGGAAAAATAACTTCGATATCCTGCGATATTCCTCAAAATCGTATGGAATGACTTCAAGCTCGGGACACTTTTCCTTAGCCTCACCGACCCACATGCCATTACGCACGCCAAATTTTCTAGCTTCG
>JAHZNI010002908.1:0-12672 GCA_027744415.1 Seira ritae
GCAATTATTGGTAAACAAACAATCTGTGTTTTCATCGAACTTACCCAAAATAACATGAGCAGAGCTTTTTACTTAAACGTGAATATGAATAGGTACAGAGAAACTTACGAAGAATGATCTTGACGAACAGTGTAGTGGCAACTTTAATTGTTTTTATTTTGGCTCATGGTTGGTTCATGACAGTTAGCTAAGTATAATAAGCTTGATGTCATGTCAAGGGAAGTTGTTGAATTAGGAGACAGGAATTAGAACCAGGCGTTCACGCAATTCTGTAGCTTTCGTCTTGAAAATAGAGCTTTCGCTTACTTACTCTCGTTCATTGTCTTAAAATGACGGTTGCTTTTTTATGTGAAAGAGAAAAAGGAAAGTGGGATTTTCTTCGAAGCAGCATACCTTTCTCCCTCCTCCAAAATAAACATTAACATTACCGAGATACATAACTGGAGTTCCATCGGACACTACGAAACCATTTCAAAAATATAGTACATACTCTAACCAGCAATAGCAATAATCGTCCTTCTCTACGAATAACAGGTAGAGCAAATCTTGCTAACCAGCGAAAGGGGTCATTTGAACAGAAATAGCGTTTCATAAAGAACTTTATAAATACGTACACCTCTACCTTATATTTAAGTTACAAGGTTTTGGAATCTCATGACGTCCATTTACAATTCTGATATGAGCCTCGTGTAAAAGTTTGCTATAAGAAGACCAGTCCCAATGAATTACGAATGGATAAACATATTCCTCACTCTATTTATCCGAACGGCACGAATTTATAAGCATCTTTAGAAAGCAAAGAATCCAATTTAGAAACGCGGAATTCCTCGGAAGCGTAAATAGGCACCTTTAGTGACGGTGAGGTCTTCAGGGTGCGGGTGCCTCGCTGATGTAGCTGTGAGAATGCTGGAAACTTTTTTGTATTGCTTTTTTATGGCATGACATGATGATGGGGACGGCATAGTGGTTCGTATTGCGTGGTATGGAATGGGAATGATCATCATCATTCCATCATTATCATTATGCTCCCTTGTGGCCGGTCTTGTTTCAAGGAATGACAGCAATAATCATCGTAATAACAATAACCAGGAGGAAGGGAGGGAAATATTGCTGCAAGGAAATAAAAACTCGAAGTTTCTCCTTTCTTTTTTCGACGTGTTTCTCGAGGATAGTGAATTAGTGAAGAAGACATGCATGGAGTGGTGATGACAGTGTCTGTTCTTCTTCCAAAACGAAGAATACAAAACACGTAAACGTATATGCAAGGAAGTATAATGCATGTACATATGTGCTACAGAAGATATTATTGTCTCAAATGTACATGCGACCAAAAGTTTACTCACAAATTTGGATATACAAGATCAAAAATATTCGCACACGCATTTTTAAAGGAACAGCAACAACGCACCTTCCCAATGGTTCCTCCTTTCGCGATTTATTTGCCTTGCCAGCACGGATTGAGTGAACTTTTTTCCAAATAAAGAACTGCTAAAACGCTCTGAAGGTTCAAAATGTATTTTCAAGCGAGAGTTTAACCTGAAAACATATCCCCAGAGTGAGTTCATTTTCCCCCTATCTGTCACATGCACCTAAGGATATGCACCTGATCCCTAACTACGCTTTCCTTTCCCTTAACTATTTTTTATAAACATTCGAAAGCTGTGCCAGTTCACTTTTTTGATATTATCATTCAAATGGAGTTTAGTTCAGCAATGAATGACCTCTTGAGCTTTCTCTTGGTTTGAAGAACTCGAGCCTTTATAGTAATTCAATATTCAATGGAGGAGACGTCAATGGTCTAAATAAATACAAACGCTTTAATGTGCTGCTATCCAATAAATTTTATTCACTAAAGTTTAGTGAAGTGAACGTAGAATCTATTTTTGCTTTCTTTTTGTGAATATAAGATATCATGCAGGATCTTTGATCCGCAATATTTTACTTTCACTAGGGCAGGTTATCAAGATTGGTCCAGGTTGGGTTAACAAGTTCAAACTCTTTCTTTGTTAATGAGTGTACGATATGGAGCCTTATTCAAAAAGATCATTAACCTGTGTGATCATTAGAACTTGATACTGTACCAAAACAAGGAATAAAATCATTCTCCAGCTGCTAGATTTCTATCTACTTATTTACTTCAATGCATCCAGATGTGTTCTTTGCTTCTTGGTCGTAGTAGTTATGTATCGCGTTACTTAATTCAAGTCGTTCCAGTAAATACTAAAGAAAAGGCCCCTGCGAATTTTAATGCCATACACATCCGTGCCTTGGGAGCATTCACATCAAACGTAACGCAAAAATCCCGATTTTTCAGGCCACCCACCCTCCCATGTAACGTATTTTTACATTAACGGTTATATGGAGTGTCACGCTTCACCGGGATCCCCCCTCCCACCCTAAATCCAAACGTTTGATGTGAATGTCCCCTATAGCGTGACATTCCATAAACGTTTTGGTCGTACCACAAAAGGCGGTTAAAATACGAGGGGAGGGCTCGAAAGAGCCGGTTTTAGCGTTTCGTACTTCATGAATATGTTCCAACAAAACTAACCATTAAAAAACAATATTGTTAGGATTTAAAAGTCCTGAAGAACCCAGACAGCGGCACCTGCGAGTTCTGTTACGATGAGCTGAAGAAAGACGAGGGCATCATGCTGCAATCATGTCTTCATCTCTTTTGTAGGTAAGAACTGAACTGATTTGATCGAGAATTTTCAAATGGGAGATTGAGATTAGTATAATTGTAGACATTTGACACTTGTTTGACAATGTCATCTTTTTCTTTGCTACTGTTGTTTAAAGAGACTGTTTACGGGCAGCCGTTCAGCAGAAGGACTGCATTACTATCCCCTGTCCAGTCGCTGATGAGAAGTTTTGCGGTGGCGTAATGACTGATTCAGAAGTGGAAGAGGTACATAAGTTTATAATTTAATTTATGTAGTAATAAATATTATAATTTCATACATTTTTTTCACGTTTATTTGAGAACCAATTTTTATTACATTTTTAATTTTTATTTGTTCCCTTTGTTTACAGGTGGTTCCACATGACATTTATTTGGAGTACATAGATCGATCCCTCCTGATCGCAAAGAAGAAGATGAAAAATGTCTTTACATGCAAAACTAGCAAGTGCACGGGATTCTGCGAATTTGAAGAAGGCAGAAAGACGTTTACATGTCCAAAGTGCCATGAAACGAATTGTTTGGAATGTGATGTGAGATTTCTTGAAGATAAATAGATTGCACATGAATCATGAAATATTATAATACATTGTTAGACAAAATTAATGCAATGCAGCTACATATTTATTTTAAATTGTGTTTTTGTTTTCAGGCCCTTCATTCCGGTGTCTCCTGTGATGTCTACAAGGAATTGATTCGTAGTGGCGATGGAGCCAAGCTGAAGGAACTAATGGAGAAGGAAAAGCAGAGTGGCTGGAGACAATTAATGGAATCGTTGAAAGTTGATGGCGTGAGTTTAACATTTAAATAGAATTTTTAAATTCTCAGTACAAATGGAAGTAATGAGATTGAATAATGAGTAATGACGCAGTGTCTAACATTCATAGGTCGCTTTTTAAAAATCACTTTATTTACCCATGTGTAATTTTTAGGAGGGCGAAGTTCTGGAAAACGGATGTATTAAGAAGAGTCTAGTCCCCAACACAAGGACATTCGAATGTCCGATATGCTTCGTGGAGATCGAGAAGGGGCAAGGCGTGATACTGCAAGACTGTTTGCACACTTTTTGCAGGTGACTTAAAATGTTACTTTCCTGATCTAGAATGATTCTGACTCAGACTACGTAATTTTCACTTTATATTTCAGGGATTGCTTGATTGATCACGTGAAGCACAATGAGGAGGTTCAAGTCAAGTGTCCATACATGGATGATAACTACACCTGCGTGTGCTACCTTCAAGCCTGTGAGATTAAAGCGGTAGGTTATTGCACCGATGATGTCTTTGTTGATTTTATATAACAATTACCTAATTAACGCAATTATGATTTTAACTAATCCCATTTTCCTTTTCCTTATTTTTTTAGCTTGTCCCAGTGGACATTTTCGATAAGTATTTGCAACGTTCGGTGAATATGGGAGAGGGAAACACCGAAAACTCTTATCATTGCAAGAAGCCAGATTGCCCGGGCTGGTATAAAAAAAATTAATTACAGGGTGAATTATGTGGATGACTAATTCTGGGGTTGCTTACGATGACTAGGTGGGAGGTTTTACAAGGTGGCCAGGGAAGCATTTTCACTTGTCCAATTTGTGAAGCACGGAACTGCGTCACCTGTGATGTGAGTAGACTAACCAAAATTAGCAATATTCTCATTTATCTCGGTTGTTGCTTACCTAAAGTTGTCACTGATTCTCGACCTTTAAAGACCATTCACGAGGGAACCTGCGAGGATTACAAAAACAAAATTCAGCAGGCGAAGAACGACGAGTTGTCTGCGGCAGCAGTGGACGTAAGACTTCAATAAGGTTGTGTACGTTTTAAAAATTTGCGTCATTGTCCGTAGGAACTCGTCAAACAAGGCTCTTGCATGAGATGTCCAAAATGTAAAGTTCCTATTTTCAAAACTGCAGGCTGTGATAGCGTCCAGTGCGCTTTGTGCAGAACTTTGATTTGCTGGGCTACTCGCGGTTAGTAAATCCATCGTTTTATTTTGGTTCAAGTATCTTACACGAAGGAGGAAGGAGATATTATTTTATAATTTACCATATTAATCATTTAGGTCCTCGTTGGGGTCCGAAAGGATTTGGTGAGTTGCAAATGAAAACTTTCTTTTATTTTTTACTAATGAATGTGCTTGTGCGTGAAATTTCAGTATGGCGTTTTTTTATTATTTCAAGGTGATATATCCGGAGGATGTCGATGCATGGTTAACGGAAAACGGTGTCACCCCAAATGTGGAAATTGCCATTAAACGTTTAAAATTTAAAGTGTACTTATCCCATACTAATTTTAGTTATTAAGAAGTATAACGTGCCGAGTGATGCATATAATATAATAATGTACACATAACGATTTCGCACACGATTTCTATACGAACCCATCGCAATTAAGAAATCATTTTCAATCGTTATTAAAGTATTCTACGCGTACGTTTTTGCAATCTTTCTAATAATATTGAATATTGGCCAATGTTATCATTTTTAGATGAAAAATGAGCTTTTGTGCATCATTTATCAAACGTGCTTTCTCTCAATTTCAAGTCGAGATGAAATTCAGCTGCAACACCTGCCATTAATGGTTTTTTGTAACATGCATACATAATGCTTTGCTTCGATAAATTAGATTTTCTCGCATTTGTGTAAATACGTCGTTTTCTAAAACTTGCATCGTTAAAGCTGCACTGTAAAAAATGGACATCAAAGGCAAAATATTTTTTAACCGATTTGATCATCAATCAAGGAACATTCAATATCTTGTAATTGCAAGCCTTCTTCTTTTTTCGAGGATTATCATAATGATCTTTTGAAGATTTTACAATTTAAAATCGAATATGTTTCTCAGAAAATTAAGCGATGCATTCATTTTCGGTCATTGATGAAAGATCAAGAAACCCCGTATAAAAATAATATTTTAAGCTATCTAAACGCTGGATGCATACGCCATCACATCAGCTCCCAGCTAAACTATTCGGTTATCCGAAAAGGGTGAAAAGGAAAAATATAGAGAACATCATATTATGTATTATGAAAGACGACATTAATGGTGAAAGGAACCTTTCTCTGGATTTTATTTCATTTTCTTGTCAGTTCACCGTTACATTATCTATTATCTCAGTAATCATGTGAATGTCTACCTTGTACAGTAACAGTCACCACCACCACAATCCAATTCTGAATTTTTTTTTCTTGAAAAAAAAGCTTAAAAGATCTTTGTATTTTTTACGTTCCATGTTGAGGCATCATCAAATCATATCATACATATTATATCTCTCTTCCTTTTCGTAGGAACATTCAGAGTTAAAAAATGACAAGAAAGCCTTTTGGCATTATCATATAAAGCATTTTTAGAGCGCTTAGTTATAACCATAACCTCGCCATAGGTATAGGAACTTTTCCTGCGAATCATTTAGCATCACACACACTCTAGCTTTCATTCAGCTATACATGTTGTTGGAGAATCACATTACTACATATTTTAGACGAAAGCTGAAGGAAGGAACAGAATCGCAATTCTTCCAAGTTAATGCTTTCACTGCATGGGAGAGGGAGAAAAGAAGTAAAAACCAAGAGATCATGTCATGCTAAGCGTGGTGAAGATTGATAACCTCAAGAAAAGCAACAGGAGATTGAGATTACATTTTCTCCTTGCTTCTTCTTCCTTTCGTTGTTCTCCTCATAAAAAATATACCCTAACTTGACTTGACTAGAGAAAAAGTTCCTTATAAAAACCAAAATGCCATATTATATCAAAGACTAGATATATATATGTCTCATGCACTTTTCTCTCCGGAAAATAAAACGCTATCGTATCATGTAGGTTGTCAATGTAGTCGCATAAAAATGTAATTTGATGTTCGGTTTTAGATTTTGAATTAGAATAATTGTATTCTCTTTTCTTTCTACACTTAGCGCCTCGGGCGGTTGTGATAAGGAATTTCATGCAAGTTTTTTAGCTCCAAATTTCAAATAAGCTTTACTTTGTATGTACGATGATTTCTATATACATATTTCCCCTCTTAAATGATAATGTCATGCGGCACTAAAAAATTCATCGCTTAAGCTAACTTGCCTGCCTAATACCCATATGAACAGTATCTCTCTTTTAAAGGAGGACATTTTATATCGTGTCAGCTTGAAGCCATATTATACCCCATCGATATTATGACTTCATGAGAGAGAGAGAGAGAGTCCTTTAAAGTATGTCAATCACAAAGGAATCCATCCATGAAATGGAATCAGTCGGCAAGACTTAGCATGGGAGTTGGATTTTTTAAGCATAAATTTATGAGGGGATCTGTACATTTCAAAGAGAGCTCCTTATTCACGGCCATAACGATAACCCAGTTTAAAAGAACCCGACCCGAAAGTTGTGAAGAAAAATGTAAGGGCTTACATGACACAGTCGCCGAAGGCAATTTCTTCCCAGAGATCTAAATTGAGATAGTTGTAAGTACAGCCAGACACCTAGCTAGATAGTCTCATCATCAAAAAAAGGCTTCCATGAAAAAGAAATTTTGAACAAATGCGAATTGTGAATGTGAATGTGAATAGAAATACATATAACGTTGTTGTAGACTCATAATTTAATATGAAAATTCCAAGAGAGAAAAAATAAGAAAACAACCAAGCAAGTTTGCGGAAGGACAAGCTGGGATTATATTCCACGCAATCCGACTTCATTTCATAACAATAAGAATAAGAGAAATAAACTTTCTCTTTGGATGTGTATTTTTCCTACAAGAAAAATCTCTTCTTTGGTATGCATATATGATTAAGAGGAAAAATTCTTTTTCGAAATTAAGTTGTAAACTAAAACAATGAAATGAAAAGTGCACATCTTTATGCAGATTTGCAACGGGTATCCTGAAACTAAAGGAAAATATTTTTACAAAACTTTCTCTTTTTCATTACGATTATGAAGTTGATGATATTATGATGATGAGGAGCTGGATGGCAGGGAAAAGGCATTGCATTGCATTGTATTGCGATTGTGTGGTATGGCTTCGCTCTAGTGGTATAATATGCGGTGTGGTGAATTGTATGGTTTTTGGTTTCTGTTGGGATTAGGCATGGTATAGGTCTTCTTCAAAAGTTTTTGTTCAGGTTTTAAGGATAGAAAACAACGTTCCTAGTTCCAACTGCATCTCCAACTCCAACATGGATATCCTCATAATATAAACTAGAGCATGCATACATTTATTTTCCTTTATTATTATTCGTGATCACTCGCTCGTTCATATATTTTTCTTGACTGGAAGCTTTTAGGGAGAGAGGACTTATTGAATCTCATGAATCTATCCATCTTACCTATTGACTTTTATTATTTTCTATTTTATACATATCTCATCCGAGAAGAGAAAGGAGGGGATGGAGAAAGCCAACCACCCACTTATTTCATTCTTTCTGGTAAAGTTCAATGTAATAATAAAAAAACATAGTACAGCACACTTCGAGAGAATCGAAGTTGGTTTAACCGGATATAGGTACATCATCGACTTTAATGTCTTCATTTTATTTCTCAGACGGCTAACCAGAAAGTGGTGCCAAAACATGCGTACAGTTAATTCAGGCTGTTTACTCCTTTTTAAAAGCTGTTTTGTGTTTTGTTGCAGTCATATGTAATTGTATTTTTCGATGACTATGTAAGTACCCACAACTGATCATATTTTACTAAATAGTTTCGATAAAACAAAACAAAACATTCTGGNCATGCGTACAGTTAATTCAGGCTGTTTACTCCTTTTTAAAAGCTGTTTTGTGTTTTGTTGCAGTCATATGTAATTGTATTTTTCGATGACTATGTAAGTACCCACAACTGATCATATTTTACTAAATAGTTTCGATAAAACAAAACAAAACATTCTGGTTCTGATCGCGTCCTAATATATGCTCCAAGGTAAAGGTTCAGCTTAATATCATACATATGACAAATGATAAAAGGACTGACGGACATTAGCCACAGCTTGAGAATCAATTCTGATTTCTAGGAAAGGTTTCTTACGTGATGCGACGAATGGGATGGGATAGGACATGAGACTGCAGCTATTTTGAGTTTACTTTATTTTTCAGTTCAGACTTGGGTTAAGAAAAGAGTATAGCTTTATGATTTACTTTGGATTTTTGCTTTCCCCGAACCGAACTCTTTTCTCGGAGACCATCACAAGAACAGATACATAATAATAAAATAGCGTTAAAATAATTTTTCCCCTTTTCTTACCTGTTCTCGGGAATGTGTAGGTTCTTTCTCCGCTTTTTTGGCCTGTATTGGGATTGTGCTGTCAGCACTCATGCAGCAATAGCTATTCTCTATTCTGCAATCGCTTTCGCATCCAATAATAAATGTAAGATTGAGGGGAGAGGAGGGAAAAATAGAAGGAGGATGGATGATGGGAAACTCAGCAAATAATCCATATCCTTGGAATTCTGAGCACAGGCAATTTATGGTTTTCCTAAGTAAAGTGAAATATAAAATGGAATTTATCGCGTAAGATAAGGATTACTTTTTCTTCTGAAAAAGGTGAAAGCAGACGAATGCACAAGGAAGTATGAAAAAATAGCAGTAGTACATCATCTTATATATATTTTTTGGTGTATTGCCAATAATAATATGATTTCGTTACTTGGGAAGAGATCAAGTGGCATTTATTTTTATTATGGTCTACCGGCTCCGGCTCCTCTCCTGTCGAACTTATCTTTATTCTCCTGCTTCGCTTTACTAGATTTTCTCTATAAAAGAGATTTCTTACTACTCTCGAGTGTTATATTCCTATGCTTGAAGTGAGGAAAATAGTAGTAGTGGCGAAGAGAAAAGAATTCCCTTTCCATTTTTTGAAATGATGACTGTTGCTCCTTCTCGCCTCTTTCCTCTGTCTATTTTATCCTTTCACCACAATAATCATCGCGGGTTTTGTTTGATTTCTCGAGGAAGGGATTAAGGTGTTCGGTGAAAGAAGAGGTGGAATATGGGATTACAATTGTGGATGGATACGTGGCGTGGCGGTGGCCAAGACTGGGATGAAATTCCATCGTAGGTTTTGCTATATATCAAATAACAGACGCAGTTACAGAGATATTAAATAAATATGGTACTTATTCTTAACCCTTAAAAATCCAGACACACATATTTGTGTAATCCAGTGGCCTATATTACCACTCCATACTTTTCACTCTGCATTACCGACTTTTCAAAAAAAATCAAAAAATTGCAGAGTATACGTTTCACCAAAATGCAAAGTGGCAAAACGCAAACTCGATCTGGCAAAGCGAAAAGTGCAGAGCATATTGCAGATTTTTGTTTCACCATGAAAACTAATAAAAACTGCAAATGCAAATAATTTTCACTTTTCGAAAAAAATGGAAGTGCGGTACGGTCGCCCTTCATTATTTTTTTTCAATGGCATTGTCTTCCAAAAGTAGTTAAGAGTTAGTTGTCACCATTTAAATTCAGGATGGAGTTCAACCACTTTTTTAGCAGTGACGAGGAGGAGGAGGAAAGGTGTTTTAAGCCTAAGAAGCTTTACAGAGCCCGGGTGAACTTCAGTAATTTCTATGATGAAGAATTTGTCCAGCGGTTTCGACTACGAGCAAACGAAGCCGAGTTGGTTCTAGAGGAAATTGGCGCTTCCCTAAAGCACAAAACGGAGAAAAACTACGCTCTTTCACCTCAGGAGCAACTTTTAACGACGCTGCGATTTTTAGCTGTCGGTGCACCCTACCATACTATTGCTGACACCCATGGATTATCTACAGCTACAGTAAGCAAAACCGTTCGACGTGTTGTAAATGCTATTGTGGATAAAATGGCAAAGCAGTACATAAAATGGCCCGAAGACACAATAGAGATTGCAGCCCAATTCTACGAAGCCGGAAGATTTCCAGGCGTATGCGGTGCGGTTGACGGTACCCACGTGAAGATTCAGGCTCCATCGGTTCATGAAGAGCAGTATGTCAATCGACACGGGGAGCATTCTATAAATGCAATGATGATATGTGGACCCACCCTCAAGTTCTATGCTGTGAATGCTCGATATCCTGGTAGTGTCCACGACTCAAGAGTACTACGAAACTCGCAAATTTTTCACAAGTTTGAGGCGGGTTGGAGACCATTTCCTGGCGCAGTTATTCTCGGTGATTCAGGATATGGATTGAAATCATGGTTGATGCCACCTTTACATCGAAATCCTGATGATCCGGCAGAAATTCGCTTTAACGAGGCTCACAAAACAACACGAGTGAAAGTTGAAAATGCGTTTGGAGTTCTGAAAAATCGGTTTATGGCCCTAAAGTATCTTCGGCTCGATCCTGAAACTGCTGCCCAAACTATTGTTGCGTGCGTGGTTTTACATAATATTGCAACAATTAGTGATTTTTGGACGACAGAGGTTGATGATGAAGTGGAGGATGTCAGTGGCGTTCACGAAATTCAAGATGCTTCTGGCGAGGCAAAGTTAGCTGAAATACTGGCTCTCTTTCGTTAATTTTAAAATATTTTTATTCGAAAAACAACAATTAAATTACGTTTTGTTAAGCTAGATTTTAACATGAACAAGTATAGTGTATTGAACTGGTTGGAATATTTTGAATAAATAAATGTTTAAGGGTAAAATGAGCTTACATTACAATTAAATTTGATTACAATTTGATTTTTAAAATTCGCATGGAGGAGCCTCGGCAAAAATCTCAATGTTGACAGGTATGACATCTCCAGTTAGAGTAGATCCAGCAATCCCTAACTCTCGTTCCAATTTCCAGTTCTGTAACTTCAGATTATATTCCTGTTGATTCATCAATCTAGTATGGGCCTTGCATCGCTCGATATAAGCTGAATCCCGTTCCATGGAGCTCTTTTTCTTGGTGTGAACAGGATAGGTTGGGGTGACACGAGACTCGATAGAAGCAGGGGGCTGAATTGGAGTAGAAACGTCCGGAGCAGTTCGTATTGAAACTCCAGAATGAGATGAACCTTGATTCAAGTCTTCTGCAAACCCTCCGTTTAGCTCCACTTCATCTTCGACAGAAACCTCTCCCACTGGAAGTCCACAAACAGTTGGTGAATCTCTCCCGACAATATCCAGAATCATGTGGTCTACAGGGGTCAACTTTGCTTTCTTGCCTCCGCCTTCACCTGTCTTTCCAGATTTTTCTTTCTTTTCCAAGGTTCGGGATTTCCAAACACACCAGACTTTGTCTCGAACAAACGCGAAACCTCGTTCCGGTGTGACTAGCCCCAGACTTTTCGCTGTCAGAAGGATTTCTTCCCATGCCGCTTGCTTTTTCAAGTTATCAATCTCATTGCTATGCTTAGCAAAGAGTATTGACTTTTTTGACTTAATGGCTCCAAGTAAAGCCATTTTCTTCTAGTCATTTTCCTGCTTTTTTCCAACCATTTTCTTGAATTAAGAGAAGTTTATTCAAAACTACAATTCAAAATTTTACTGGAAACAACCACACGACTAATCTGTTTTCAAAGCTTTTCATTTTTGCTTTTCATTTTTGCCCAAAATGCAGTGCGAGAAGTGAAAAGTGCAAAAACCATGGTGAAACAAAACTTCTCTGCACTTTGCAAAAAATGCAATATGAAAAGTGTGGATTTGGGAGTGAAAAGTATGGAGTGGTAATATAGGCCACAGGAAACCTCCTTTGCACCCCAGAAACGCGTATATGTGTTTTCCAAAATGCTTGCCATGGTACCGTAAACACACGGTTTGTGTAATTTTCTGTCTACCCATTTAAACCCAATAACACGCATTTGTGCATTTCGAAAAATGCCAGGTAACACCCAAAGACACGTATTTGTGTTTTCAATATTCCAATTCAAAACTATTGCATTTCGTGGTCATTTAATGAGTTGTATGACTCATACTGGAAATAAGTACAAACACCCCGCGTTGCATCGTGTTTGTGCAGAAAATAATTGTGTTTTCGTCAAAATATCCGGAATTAATGACTCAATTATTTTTAAAAAATTAAAATTTCACGCGATAAGGAA